>CABHPP010110062.1:0-26214 GCA_902168425.1 Peromyscus attwateri | reverse complement strand
ATAGCATAAAATATACTCAGATGACATAGCACACACACACGACTTACATACAACATATAACACATGCATATTACATATACAACACACCCCAACAATGCAGGCCCACACATAACATATAAAACACATGATATATAGCCAACATACAGGTAATACATAAAGCACACATGTAGCACACAGTCCAGTCAGCGCAGATCACAATACACAGAAAACACACACACACACACACACACACACACACACACACACACACACACACACACACGAATGCAGAGGAGAGACAGGGATGGGGAAAAGGGCCTGTGCCTTGGGTACCCTGGGCTCTGACCAGAGTTTCCTCCCTTTGAGGTGTCCAAGAAACCAGAGCTGACAAGGGACATGGCGGCAGCCAAACACCACCAGTCTTCAGGTCAGGTGTGGTGACCTCTGCTGAGAGCTTGTGGAAGAGGCCAGAAAATTTGCTTTTCATATTTCTTGTACTTAGTATTCTACTTGTTCTCTATTTCTCTTTGGTTTTTGTTGTTGTTCTTTGGTTGGTTTTTGTTGTTTTGTTTTGGTTTTGAGTTTTGATTTCTCTGTGTAGCCCTGCCTGTCCTGGAACCCACTTTGTAGATCAGGCTGGCCTCAAACTCGGAGGTCTGCGTGCCTCTGCTTCTGATTCTTGAGTGCTGAGATTAAAGGCATGTGCCACCCCACCATGTCTGGCTCTTTATTTTCCTTTTCTAATAGTTTTGGGCCAAATATATCTATGTATACCTGTTCCAGCTGGGCTAAGAGACATCACCAGAAACCAGATTACCCCGTGTTTAAGGCAGAAATGTTAAAAGCAGTGAGTGGCTGCTTTGTCCTCGGCAAGTGGAGTTGTGAGTCGTCATTGTGAGAACACTTGAGGCACACAGGACATAAAGCAGCCGCCATTCTCCTTCCCCACCAAGAGGATGAGGTGCAAGGTTGTGTCCAGTTCCCATCTGCAGGACCCACTGAGAGGAAGTCAGGCAGGAAGAGGAAGAAGAGACTGTATCACAGGCAAGCCGGTGCATCTTCCCAGAGCATCATCCCCTTCAGGATTTCCTGGGGAGAAGGTAAGGAACTCAGTTGAGAATGTCAGGCTCTGCATTTACATGGAAACAATTACAGGTCTATTATACAATAGAATACAAAATCATCATACAATTGGAAGAAAAGAAAACAACAAGGTTCTGAATGTGCTTCGTGACTGTTCGAGGTGGCTCTGGGCCAATACCTGTCCCTTCTCATCCAAGCACATGCGGTTTCTTCTCACATTAGTGATATTTCCGTGGAGAATTTTGGGAATGCTACCTTATAGCTTATTCCTCCTCCTTTCTGTGGTTCAGATTTACGTTTCAGGACATTATATTTTCAGATTCATCCTCCTTCTTGCCTCCATCCCCTCCCCACACAGACAGATTTAGGGCCACCTGTTCTCTTCAGAGCCAGGAGAATTGAAAAGATACCTCATGCCAGACTCCCTCCATCCTGCCATCACCAAGACACCCTCTCCAGTGTTGCAGGCGAAGGTTCCCTTGGGCCTCGTGTCCAGGCTCTGTGCTCCGGCAGAAGGCTACTAGACAAATATTCACTTGGCCAGGGAGGGTGGAGTGGGGACCATGGGAGACCCAGTGTTTCAGGGGAGTCCCTGAGGCCCCAGCTACCCAAATTGCCTGCCCAGTATTCCACCTGCCTGTTTCCACCCGGCTGATAGGTTGTGACATTTGTACTTCTGGCTGGGGACTATGTCCCTGGAAGTGTTCCATGAGTGTGGCCTTCTTTTTTTCAGGCAGTGCCATCAAAACCGTTGTGATGTTTGCCTCTCCATACCAAGAAATGAGGGTCAGAGCACAAAAGAGGGAAATCTCTCTGTTCTGTTCTCCGTGCTGCCCTTAAAGAAATGCTGTGTGTGCTGCTGGCCTAGTTCTGAGTAAATGTCTCGGCTGCATTCCCCCAGCAATGCCTCTCAGTAACTGTCACCTCTTCTGGGGTTAACAGCTAGGGTTAAAATGTGTCTCCTATGGGCAGGGTTTGGGTAAAATCCTACTAGATAAACTCACATACATCTACCCTTTCCCTGAGGCAGGGGTGTCTGAATTAGACTCAGTTGTTTATCACTGAATTTCTCTAAAGAGTCAATGAGGCAAAGATGTGTATCAAAAACAACTTGTTTCATTAATAGGGTGGAAATATAGTTTCTCATAGATTTTTAGGTTGTTTCCAAACGAGGGAAACCTAGTTTATTTCTCGCATAACCTTCTTTTAACCATGCTGTATCTTCTCGTGTAAAATAGTTACACATGCACACAGGTACAGTGTTTTTCAAACTGGCATTTCAGCTGGTTGCCCTGCCTGCCTTCAGGTGTAACCTTATATGTGTTCATTAAAAAAAAAAAAAAGAAAAGAAAAAGAACAAACAAAAATTCCATAGATTTCCAGATTATTTAATTCAATAATCTGGAATGTTTTAAGCCTGGTGATTTGTTGGGACAGTTAAAGGTGGCTCCTCGGAGTCTCTGTTCTTTCCTGGCACTCTTGGTTTGGTCTGATGTCACTTGGGAGGACAACTCCCACACCCAGGGGAATCTGTCATGGCAACCCATCTCTCACTGCTCTTCCTTCCTTCCGCCTTTGGAATTTGGAGAGGAAGAAAAGTCCATACACGGTAGGAAAACAGTGGACAAGCTGAGATCCTGTTTATGGGCTAATTGACAGTTACAAACTGAAAGATTACCAGAACATATAAAGTCTACTGTGGGAATAAGAATGTTTCCAAGAAATCTGCCGTTTCCCAATGAAAGGTTGTTCATCTGCATGCTTTCCCAAGTCTGATTTGAGTTTAACATTTCAAATATTGACCAGACTCAATCAATCCATGCATTGCGGTTCCTGACTAGAAGTCCTCAGTATGTTTTCTTTCTTTCTTTTTTTTTCCAGTATGTTTTCTTGTTCTTTCCTTCAGCCTTACGCGGTCTTTCCATCAAGCATGCATTGGAACAAAATGCAGTTTATCCTTTTAATACCCCCAGACATTGGTGGTTGGAGCAATATTGCGACTTCAGTCATTTTCATCTGATACCATGTGACCAAAAGGCTTGAAATCCCAGTTCAGAAGCATGCTTGTTCCAAGTGCTTCTAGAGTTGTGTGCACATTCCTATGGAACATTCTTCTTCTTCTTTGATTTCAGTGTAACTTGCTCAAGGGAAAAAAAAATGTCACAGAATAAGCTGGACACTTTGCTGATCATGTAAGACTAGAAAGTGAATGCCGGAGGACCAGGGGAAAATGACAGGGAGGTTGTACAGATGCTATCGGAGGGTAATAGCCCAGCTGAGAGTAATTCTGTACCTAGGTCCTAGGAGAAGGCGGTTCTCACATCAGGTGCAAGGCAAGCTCTTGGCAGGAAAGAAGGCTGAGAGCTTAGCTTCCTTAGGGGAAAACAGGTCTTTCCTGGGGAGAATTGCAGGCTTTACCCTTGAAATAAATTAAGGAGATACGCTAGAGGAAAGGACTCTGCATTTTCTGATCTGCGCTCGGTGAGCGGCCCTCGCCAAGTGCTCAGGACTATTAGAAGAACAGAATTGCTTCACCAGAAGCACAGCATCAGCATCGTGGGAGCACCCCCACCCCCAGTCTGGCAGCTCCCCTCCCCAGGCCTGTGGCTGCCTTGGAGGTTTTTTGAAACAGTTTAAGATTTTTGGATTAGTTTTGGGTAACAGAAGCTGCACACTGATGGTCGTTTTTCCCTTCTTCGTCAAATTGGGCAAGATTACACATTGGTCTATCATTAGGCCTGTTGAAGCCGGCAGACCTTCCCTCTACGGGAGTCATGTGTAAGACGTGCTATTTCGTGCAGAGGTTCGGCCAAAGGAGGGTCAGAGAGATTATCCACCAGCGTTGGGCTCTGTCCAGCTCACCATCCTCAGTCCATTTCTCTGCTTTTGGCATCTGGAGACTCTAACAAATGTAATTCCCTCCTCCCCATCTGGGGATGGTGTGTTTCCAGGACCTTCCCGGCAAGTCAGCAGGCTGTGTCTCCAAGTTGCAAGCATACAGGAGTGAATCTCACCACTGTTCCAACTATGGGGAGTCCAGGGGGGCGGGAGAGGAGGGTGTGTTTTCAGGAAGCACCTCTGGTAGAAGTCAGCGTATAGAGTTGCCCCCCACCCCATGTCTCAGATTTCTCCATTTGCAGGTTTAACCAACTGTTGAATACGTCTGAAAACATGATGCTTGTACTGGGTGTACAGAGTTTTTTTGTCTTGTCATAATTCCCGAAATAATTGATAACACATTCCCATTGTGTTATCTACTACAAGTAGTTTAGAAAAAAAAAATGAAAACATGGAGGTGCACCTGCCCAGGTTCCATTCAAATACTACAACATTTTATAGAAGGGACTTGAGCACTCACGGATGTTAGAATCAGCGGTCTTGGAGGCTATGCCCTGCGGATAACGAGGGGTGACTGTCCTCAGTGAATTGGGTAGCCTGGTACTAGGCAGAGCCCTTCTCAGAATGCCTGGGCTTACAGAAAGAACTGCGGAAGGGTCAGAAACAGGAGGAGGCAGAAAGAACATTCTCTGCAGCCTCCCCTCATCGCAGGTAACTCTGAAATTGCTACAGATGACAAGGATTTGCTTTTAGCTGTAGGGACTAATTGGAGCAGAGGTCAAGGTCATTACGGAACAGATGATGACAATCTAGCAAGACTGTGGAGGGAGAACAGAAAGGGTAAGAGTGAGTCCACTGGACAGAATACTAGAAGCAGAAATACAGTATAAGAAGGATGAAAACCAAAGCCTGGTACTATAGAGAGAAACCCACTGGGGCCCAACACAGGATGATGGAGAAGGGACCCGCTCAACAGCCAGAAGTGTCCAGTGAGGAGGGCATGAAAACTTCTAAGTTATGAACCTGCCTGAAGAGGAGACCCTTTGGATTCTGCTCTCAAAGGTGGTAGGGCTGACATGTCTGTCACCTCAGGGTATCATTTGAAGTTCCTCATGTATGCAGCTAAGGACCATGCATCAACTGAAAAAAAAAAAGCCACTCAGCCTCCAACCCACGCAGGAGGTGTGTGCTGGGAGCCGCACAAACCACTCAGTTTCCATGTATCCATCATGCAGGTCTTTAGCTGAATTCGGCCAAGTTCCCTCTCCTATAGAAATCCACAGAGGGTATGATGTCGTCATAAACTTAAGAGGACTCCTCTTTGCCAGGCATGGTAGCACATGCATCCTAGCACATAGGAGAGGTGGATCTCTCTGACTTCGAGGCCAGCCTTGTCTACAAATAGGGTTCCAGGACAGCTATGGCTGTGCAGAAAGACCATGTCTTGAAGAGGGGAAGAAAAAAAAATAGGCCTGGTCTGCATTTCAGCATGGCTAAAAGAGGGACATTCAGCTGGGCTGGATCTGGGGAGGTCAAAATAATTGCAAACGGGAAGTACTGATGACTTCTTCCCATGGAGAAGGTGTTCTAATTTTAGCAAAGGAGAAAGGCAGAGTGGATTGATTAGTGGGGAACAAGGAAGGTAGTCAGGTAGGAACCATTGAAAATGGAGCTGTCCGGTGGAAGCCGTGGTATAGGTTGGCAAATATAGAAGTTGCATCCCATGCTGGTGCAAGAAAAAGCAAACTTCCCTTAACTAGAACAGGGAAGGGACTCACCTTAAACTCTGTTACTGAAAAGCATCTGTCCAATGACCTGCATGGTAAAATATTCTCAACTGTACAATAGAGCCAGATATTTAAACATGTTTTATTGTGTGAGCACTGCTGTGGATTCGATTTAAAAAGTCCTTAGTGTTTCCTTCCTGAGGTTTGGGCCAGAAAAATCTCATTCGTTCATAACCCAAACAGAGCTTCAGAGCTTGCCAGCATGTACTGGGTCCCTGCTAAGTATGCAGAAGTTGAACAGTATGATCCTGGGTGTCTCAGAGTGCAGCCTTGCAGGCTGCATGGAACACTGGGGGCCCCCACAGGGAGGGACGCCCCAGAAGTTTACAGCAATCCATTCACATGCAAACGTGTTTTATTTTCAGGCTTTAAATGGAGATACTAAAAACAGGGTTCAAAGGAGGTTTCGAGGAACACTTAAGAAGTTCAGCCTCTATTCTGAATAGCAATTAGGTGCAGCTAGGTATTTAAAAACATCTACGAATTTTTCTTTTGTAGGCTTGCTGCAAATGGAGCATAGCAGGCACTTTCAGAAGGGTGGAGAGGAGGTTAGGCCATCTCCAAAACGCTATCACTCTTTGTCTTCCCAAAGTGCACCCATTCCAGATATAACCCGCCCTTGGTAACAACGCTTAACAAAGACACTATCTAAAAAAGCGCAAGCCTAGCTCTTCCTGCAAGCAGCCTTGGTACTTGAAGAAATGGGCACATTTATATATATATATATTTCTAGGAGGCAAATCATAAATACTTGGGCATGGGCATTGCAGAGGATGGGTCCAAAGGCTCCACCAATGTGAGGGAAACTCTGCCTCTGAGCCACACCTGTAAGCCTGAACTACTTTGGAAAGGGTTAAGATTATTTAGGAAGGTCCCAGTAGATTGGTATCTGGTAGGAGAAATCCAGATGCTAGTGCGGGCTTGATCAGTAAAGTTGGCTGTGAGGTGAGACTGATAACCCCCATGACTGGGGCAGCTGGGATGCCTGACTGGTGACCAGCTCCACTGTCCCCTTACTCTTTCCTCTGCTGTGACTTGGAAAGCAGTGTCCTCAGAGCCAGAACATGTTGTGCGATTGATCAAGGATGTCTGCATCCTGGAAGGTACTGGCCTGGATTACGGGGAAGGGAAAATGAAAAGGTTTTCCAGGCTTGGTTTTGATATCTGTCCTAAAGAAAACACACATGGATCCCACCCTCAGGAGAAGGAAGGAATTTTGAGGGAGGAACTGCTAAGACGCGAAGTCTCGGGTTTCCGGCTTGATTTTACCAGCTCCTAACCCACCACCCCCCCCCCCCATCCCTTTCCTTCCCGATCTCAGGAGAGGCAGTCGCCAATTTGGGGTTTATATTTAACTCCTGCACATCTTGGCTAAGAGATCCCCGTTTCATTCTCCTCCACCATGCCACCCTCCCTCTCCCCATCTAAACACATCGAGTCAGTGCTTCTAAATCATACATGGAAAAGAGGGGGACTCTCACGGCTGCCGCAAAGGCCTCACATTTTCACTCTCAGTGTCTCCCACCAGTCACCTCCAATCAAATGGGATCAGGCTTCATAAAGTAAGTTGAACTCAGCTTCTCGCAAACTGGCAGCAGCCCTGCTTCGTTTGACGAGTGTAGGACATAAGACAGTCTCACCTCAGGGACTGGAGGGATGGCTCAGAGGCTAAGGGCAGTGCTCTTCTTCCAGGCAACTGGGATTCCATTCCCAGCACTTACATGATGGCTCACAACAATCTGTAACTCCAGTTCCTGGGAATCTAATACCCTTTTTGAGCCTCCAAGGGCATCAGGTAGGTACGTGATACACAGACACGCATGTAGACAAAACACCCATACCCATAAAATGAGAGAGAGAAAGAGAGAGAGAGAGAGAGAGAGAGAGAGAGAGAGAGAGAGAGAGAGACAGAGACAGAGAGAGACAGAGAGGCTGGGGGGAGGAGAGATTCTCTCAATTAGAATCTCAATTAGATTTTCTCTCTCTCTCTCTCTCTCTCTCTCTCTCTCTCTCTCTCTCTCTCTCAATTAAAAATAAAAAAGGGCCACAGCGCAGTGCAACTGGACAGGGGCGATAACTTTTCATCATCCATGTAGCCCAGTAGGGTAACTGTGGCTGACAATAAGTAAAGAGAATTTTAATGATAAATATGCCGTTTGCCCTGATTTGATCATCATTGCATATTGCATAAATGTGTTGAAATACAACATATATAAATAAATATGTACAATACATTTTAAGATATAAATGGTAAGGATGCCCATTGGCAAGCAGAGACTCTGCTACTGAATATTTTCCATGATCTGATTTGATCCTCACATGTGTCCATGCAAAGAGTTAATATTATATGCATTATGAATGACGAGAATATTTCAGGCTGGAGAAATCACAGCCCTTGGCGAATGTCCTATAGCCAGTCTGGGGGGTGGCGAGGACTCTTCCCCTATGTAAACTCCTCCCTTTGATAAGGGCCATGATTTAGGGACAGCATAGAATTCTCAACCTAGAAACTATACTAGAAAGGGCACTGTTGTAGTTCAGTAGTCCATTAGGTAAGCAATAACTGCTTGGCTCTGTGCAGAAAGGCTCCTGGTAAGCACCAGATAAATGCCTATGGAACAGAACAATTTTAATGACTGTTACAGACTGCTGAATTGGGTAGAAGGAAAAAGTTAGACACGTGTTGAATATATATATATATATATATATATATATATATATATATATATATATATATATACATTCCTTGTATGTTTTTATTTCTGTTCACTGGTTTGTCTGAATCCAAGGGGCAAATCACTGGACCTTGGTGGTCTTTCCAGGTATGAGAAGGGCTGATCTAGGTGCCTTTTCTCCTCCTACCAGCTTGAGTATCTGCCCTGTGGTATGAAGGTTCCTTTTGAATGCATTATACTGATGACTGACCCTAGAGGGCTCTCTCAAGTTACAACATTTACCCTCTTCTCTTTCCCATCAATGGCCTCAATAAAATACTCAAGACTGAAGACCCTATTAGCTCAGCTCCTTGGCTGAGGAACAGCTGAATCTGATGAGAGAGGAAAGTAACCCCAAGCATTCTTATGAACCTGACATTTGCTGCCCCCTGGATGTTGCTGAATGCATATGTGTTGGGTACCAGCAGGAGCTTGCTAACTCTTCCTTCTCTCTTGCTGTCTTGTGTCTCCTGAGCCCTAATTCAATGCTTTTTCAGTTATGTTGAGAGAGGAGGACCCCATCATGCCAAACCTGCATGATGTTTACCTACTTAGCAGGCATTTTAGGGACAATGACTGTGCTTGCAGAACTTGCAGAAGAGCTACTACCCTTCAAATGAATGTTAATGGAACCCTCCAGGTGCCGTTGTTCTTGATGTTTTTATGGTTGTTCATTTGTTTCAAATAAAGCTGTACCACCTCCCCGGCCCAGAGATAAACTTAACTTATTTTAATATTAAATTCTCTACCTAATGGTGCTTGGGTTCTGTTTTTTTTTGACCATGTAACAGATGACCTCAAATTGAGGAGGAGCAGTCTTTCCTGAGTAGGTGAAAGCTTCCCGCTCGAAGTGTGGGGAGGCACTGCTTTGAGAATCATCTCCAGTGTACAGCAAGCCTTCCTTCATTCTTTCCTCTCTTGCTTGTGCTTGTGCTTTGCACTTAACAAGGGGTAAGTCCTTGCATTTTATTCGAAGACAGACAATCCATTCCTATATCACGATCCCTCCATAACACAGATTCACCTACCCATCTATTCATCTGTGCTTCACACGGGCACGTCTTCATCATGAATAGTGTTTCTCATATTGTTGTTTTCCAACCAGTCTAGCAGTAGAATTTTCCAAGCACGTAGAAATGCTTTGGGGAGCTTCCTGAGAGAAAGAACTCAAGGGAGCAGGAGTGGTAGCAGACCGGCCTTTAAAACAAAGCTAGCCCAGGTTAACTTTCAGGCTCTCTGGCTACTAGTTATGCACTCTGAGGGGAGTTCCTTTCCCTCTCAGAGCCTTAATTATTCCCATCTACAAGCAGTTGAACCTGTGAGACCATGCATATGGCTTCTAGATCCGTTCTTAACATCTAGGACAAAGTCAGTAAATATTGGCTCCTTTACAATCAGGGTTTCATAAAGCATTTGAGTCATTTCTCTTACCCATATGTGTTACCATGAGAGATAGCATTCAGTTCAGTTTAATATACTTTATATTAGCAATTACATATTAATTTATATCAATATTTTACTACTACATAACAGTAATGATGTGTTAATATTTCAGTATATTAAACATTAATGACTATTTAATATTGATTGAATATCTATCTATCTGATGAATATGTAGTGGGTGTCTACTATGTGAAAAACTCAAAGGTCATTGGCCCATTGTTTTTTGTTTTTTGTTTTTTTGTTTTTAATCTCAGGGGCTTAAACAGGTTGACCAAATATTTAGCCTTGTTTATTTAAAATGTACATAACAACACATCACAAACCGGAAGGCCAGTTCTGAAATGTGACAGAGGGGCGTAGAAAAAACAACAAGCTGAGCTTTCCCGTTCACGTGGGCAGGTTCATGAGTGGGGACAGTGGTCAGGACTTTGGATACTATTGTGGAGGAAATAAGAATCCTTTCTTCAGTCACCATGTTTCTGTTCACAGCCATTTCATGAAATATAAAATAGCTATGGGAAAAAAAACTTTTATATAAATCTTTTCTTTCCTCAGAGGACTCTGACAGTGCAGTCTCCCTAACATCAAACATTCCCATGAAAAATTAAAACTCCAGTCAATCAACCAGCTGTTTCTAAATATACAAAAATATGGTACAAACCATCTGAGTTTTCACTCTCTGGTTGAAGAAATACATCATTTAGACAGAGCCTAAAGCACATCTTGTTCATCACTCACTGGAAAAAAATAGCATTTCTTTGGTACTCAGAAAAAAAATATTAACAGCAAAATTCTTCTATTAGACAACTCAAGGGCACACCTGTGCTCAAACCAAACCCTCTGGTGCTCTGAGCCTGATCCAGAATCTGAGATAGAGAGCTGGGTGTGAAGCTCCACCACGCGGCTGGGGGGGGGGGGGCTCACTGTCCTCTGGGCCATAGACCCCTCTCTTGTCATGTGATGGAGTGATGTTTTCTAGAACGGAAACGGTGCAAACTGGAGGAAAGGTGAGACGTAGGAAAACCTGACTTCTCAACACAAAACAAGAAAATCCAACTGTGTCATGACTCAAGGTGACTTCCTTGGCTTACTCATTTACTTAGTGGTGGAGTTAGCAAGGAGCCGTGGCTCCTGAGCAATTCAAGCTATTTTAATGATCTCTGTTGTAAAAGCTTTCCACTTCAGAGAGTTATGCTTCAGGTTATGTGTTCATCAGCTTTCTGTCGCTGTGACAAAATGTTTGAGACAGGCAACTTAACAGAGGAAAGATTTATATGGCTCATGGTCGCTTACATTCAGTCCATGGTTGCCTTGGGCCGGTCCTGAGACAGAACACTGCGGCAGGGAGCGCGTGGCGGAGCCAAGCTGCTTAGCCCACAGAGGCCGAAAGGGAGGAGAGAAGGAGAATGTTTTAAGTCCAGTGAGAGCTAGTTTTTGTCAACTTGACACAAACCTAGACATATCTCGAAAGAGGTTATCTCAACTGGAGAACTGCCTTAACAGACTGGTCTGTGGGCATGTCTGCAGGGTGCTTTCCTTGATTAATAGTTGATGTTGGAGGACCCAGTCCACTGTGAGCTGTGCCATCCCTGAGCAGATTGGCCTGGACCATATAACAAAGGTAGCTGAGCAAGCCAGGGGAAGCAAGACAGTAAGTAGCATTCCTCTGTGGTCTCTCCCAAGTTGTTTTTCCTGGTGGCTTCTTTTCTTTCTTTCTTTCTTTCTTTCTTTCTTTCTTTCTTTCTTTCTTTCTTTCTTTCTTTCTTTTTTATCACAGCAACAGAAAACAAACTAGAATAGGTCCCAATATTCCCTTTAAGAGCACACTCCCAATGATCTAACTTTCCTCCTACAGGGGTCTACCCCTCAAAGGTTCCACTGTCTCCCAGCACCACCACAGGCTGGTAAGCAGACCTTCAGCACATGAGACTTTGGGGGGCGTTTGAGATCCAAACTGTAACAAGTTGAGAAGATGGAAAAATAAGTGATAGAGATCAGAGAAGACAGCTTTCTTTGAGAGGGCTATTTGTCCTGAAAACTATACAATTGAAATCTGGATATTGGTCATCACTGTTAATGATATTTCTTAAATTCAAGTGGCATGGATTATCAAATCAGCTAAGATGTCCTTCAACAGATGAATGAATAATGACAGTGTGGAGCACATAACTGAGAAAGTTTTGTTCAGTTATTAAAATAAAAAAAAGAAATAAGGCTGGGCATGATGGCATGCCTTTAATCCCAGCACTCAGGAGGCAGAGGCAGGCAGATCTCTGTGAGTTTAAGGTCAGCCTGGTCTACATAGTGAGTTCCAGGACAGCTAGGTTACATAGAGAAACCTTGTCACAAAAAAAAAGAGCTTCGTAGCTTCATAGGCTAGGAGGAGGTGGTGGCTGTTCCAGCTGCTCTGGGAGCCTCAAGGGAATTGATGCCTCAAAGGCCTATGTAGCTTTCTTTAAAACCTTGCTAATGTCCAGACTCAAGCCCCAGATCTATGGAGCCCACCAGAAACTGTCCACTGTTCAGAGATACCTTCTCCACCATCCTCTCCTCTGGGCCATTGATGTCAGTGACCTCTGACCAGTCCAGGACAACCAAGAAGTTTGTGCCATGCCATGACTGACCAGAATCTGATTGTGGAAGTTCTGGAGCTGCAGGCCACATGGGGACAAAGTAACTGCGCATTACCATTTTGAGGATGTTGGCCGGATGCAAGGGGCTAGGTCTGCGCCTGTGGTATCTGTGCAGTCTCTCTGTTTGGGGGACCGTATCCCTGAGGTGCTGGCTGTCAAGATGTCTGGTTCCTTTCAGGCAAGCAGCAGGGAGCTAAAGAAAACCAGCAGGTAGCAAAGGATGTCACATTGCATCCAGCCTGGCCTTGGCTGCCCTGGTAACAGGCTGATCTCTTGCTCATCTTCAATCTACCCACCTCTGACAGCAGGTCTCTTGACCCTGAAAATCTATCATGTCTGCTTTGGAGCCTGGGTAACTTTGAACAACTGGTGGCTCGTTTGACCCTCCATCATTCCCACATCTTTGGTCCCCAGTAGAGATGGTGAAACAACAAACTGATGCCGAGGATTCAGGGACCCAGTTCTGAGAAGTAGAGTTTCTTTCTATTCCCCCCCCCCCCCGACCAAAAACATAAGATACCTCCTCTGCAGAAATAAACTTGCTTTATAAACAACATAAAAAAAGAATGAAATTATGTTATCTGTAGAAAAATGTATGCAACTAGAGAAATTATAAATATTTCATTTCTTCCCACATGAAGAATCTAGAATATATACATTCGTATATGAATATATCTATATCTTTATACCTATGGTATAAAATAGAAGTATAAAGCTCGAATTTCAGGTTCTTCAGTCAGTCAGTGGAGGTACTTGGGGCCTTGCCTGCTGTTTAAGAAAGGAAGGTAAACACAGTTGACAGTGGTGAGGTGGAGGTACGCCTGCAGTTATGAAGAGCCCCAGCCGTGCCTCCATCCTTAGCAGAGATCTGCTGATCACCTCGGAGCTAGATTTTATTTTGAAGACCTCTGTCCCACTGCACCAAAGAGGGAGCTGTTCCTAATAGCCCTTTGAAGGGCTGAGAGTAGACCCAGGCTTTATGTGACACAGTCACACAGAAGAAAGGGGGCGGTTTCTGAGTCCTCTGCAGAGGGCAAGGGTTGATCTTCTACCTAAGGAAAAGAAATATCTAGGATTAGAACCATCCGCATGGACCTGGAGTGCTTTTCAATGAAGACGATTATTGCATTGATGTAATTGAGATGGGTAAGGGTTAAGACACAGTATGAGCCAAAGGATTTATGCCTGGCAGGTGCTTAAATAATAATAACTGCTGAGGCACAGCTATGTATGCATTAAATTACGTGAAATTCTATAGATACAGGTATTATCACATTAATGATGTTAAATGTTTGCTGTAGACAATGGCAGGCCAGCATTTGGTTGTGCCAGTAGAGACCTTAGATTTGTCTACTAACTGCATGGCCTTCTGCCTTTCTGTGCCTCAGTGTCCTTGGATACTCAGTGGACTTCGTCAAAATCTTTGTAAGTATTAAGGAAGACCAAGCACATATAGTACAAGAACTATACCTGGCACAAAGAAGGTCTGCCACTAAAAGTTGGGCATGATTAGCCTTGATTAGATGACTCTATGCAGATCTGCCCTTCTCTGCATCAGCCACAGTGATACTATGCTTTAGTCCAAAGATCTAATGTGGTTTTTTTTTTTTTTTTAAGTTAGCCTTTATTGTCAACTTGATACAAGCTGGAGACACCTGGGAAGAGGGAACTTCAAATGAAGAATTGCCTTAGTCAGGTTGTGCTGTGGCCATGTCTGTGAAGGACTTTCTTATTTTAAAAGAGAAGAACCAAGGCAGAAAAACAATAAGATCAAACCAAAATCCCAAATTGAGCAGTGTTAATCAAATCCTGTAGCTCAGTGGTCAGGGTCCAGGACCCATTCATTAACTTCTGGGTTCCAAAAGGCTCCAACTCTTCCATGGTCAGCACGCAGACATAGCTTGTCTTGTAGACTCAGACAGGTTCCAGTTCACACTTTATGCTGTCCTACGTGGGATGTCCCATATTCCTGGCATCTGCGATATCCTAGGGTATCCAAAGGGAACTTGGGGAATAAAAGGGTTCACACTTACAGGTAACAGTCCATCAGGATAGGAACCTAGTGGTAGGAACTGAGGCAGAGGCCATGGAGGAATTATGATTCACTAGCCTTTTTATACAGGCAAGGCCCATCAGTCAAGGGATGGTGTCATCCACAGTGGGTTGGGCTCTCCAACATCAACCATCATAGACATGGCCATAGACCAGCCTTATGGAGGCAATTCTTCAATTGAGGTTCCCTCTTCCTGTATCAAGTTAACAATAAAAACTAACAAGGACAGTGTATGTGTGTGTGTGAGAGAGAGAGAGACAGAGAGAGACAGACAGAGAGAGAGAGACCAAGGCAGAGAGACAGAGACATGACAGCTAGCAATTAGCATGGGGAATCTACTCAGCACGAGGTAGAACTTGACACAGGACCAGAGCCTAGCATCTAAGAGGTAGGCAGAAACAAGTAATGGGATGCTGTGTAAGGACTTCCTCCTCATCCCAAAGCAGCCACGATGACTCGGAATTTTCCAGCTCATGTTTCTCATCCTCCTGACTCTTACAAATTCTTGCTAATTAGATCCAGCCCGGCTGCAAAGGTCTCTGTGTTTGTTCTGCCACCTTCAACCCTGTGTCTGGTGGGGATGGTAGCTTTAGCTATCTGCGTACATTCAGAGCCCAGGACAGTGCAAAGAATGTGGAAGCAACAACCCCAGGAACCCAGAAACTTTGGATAGAGATCATATGAAATAATGCCCTGTCTGTCAGAAGTCAGTTTGTGACGAACATCCCATGCTTTAATGTTCACTCTGTTTTTCTTAGTTTGTTTAATCACCGCATTCATCCACGGTACACCGAACACCCCTTAGAAAATGTGAGACTTCATCATCAAATCACCTGTCTCAGAGTTGGAGTTACAGGTCCAGGCTACCCCTCTTTTTAATTATTCATGGTGCCCTATCCCCTGCTGCTCCCTATATCATTCCTTGAACCTGGATGATGCCTCATGTTAGACTCTGTGCCCACCATCTCTGGAGTGGCCCATTTTAACATGGGCTTCTGTGGAATATAACTCTCTCATGCCTGACTAAAGGCATTGTCTTTGCCTATGGGATCTGGGTGCTTAGGTCAGGCCCTGGATGTAGACATAGTCACAGACTGACTCTCTGAGCATCCTTGGATCCTGACTCTTGTATACTGTTCTACAGAACCACCCTCACACATTACATGGCAGTTATGAGCCTCTGCCTTTGATGGTTAATATTGATGGTCATGTTGGTGGGATCCAGAATCACATTTAAGACAAGTGTCTAGGCATGAGTGTTTGGGAGTATGTAGATGAGATTAACAGAGGTGGGGAGACCCACAGCATTCATCTGGCTCTGCTTCCTGATCGGGCAGATATGATGTGACCAGCTGCCTCAATCTTCTACCACAATGACTTCCCTTCCATGAAGAACTGCACCCTGGTACTGTGAGACATTGTAAACCCTCCATTTTTTTTTAAAGTTAATTTTGTCAAAAAAAAAATAATAAGTAGCTAGTGTACTACCCTAAATGTAAAATCTAGATGCAGTGGTCTGCATGTCTGTAATCCTCGCTCTTCCGTGGATAGATGGGAGATAGCAACAGGAAGATCTTCAGGTGCTCAGAGGGCCAGCTACCATGGTGTCTGTCCATTCATCAGTGAACAAGAGACCCTGTCTCAAGAAAGGAATGATACCCAAGGTTTTCCTCTGATCTCCACAGGTACATCATGGCATCCTTTCTCCCTCTCCTCTCTCTCTCATACCCAAGAGTACACCTGTGTGTTGATAACACCCAACGATCCTGCAATGGAAGTAAACCAGGGTGGGAGACATAGTGGGAGCGTGTGTGTGTGTGTGTGTGTGTGTGTGTGTGTGTGTGTGTGTGTGTGCGCGCGCGCGCGCGCGTAGATGCCAATGTAGGAACACTACCGTAGGTGGTACTGTATTTTGAACATGAAACATCCTCAGTGTGTACTGGAAGGAATGGAGCCAGCATTGGAAAGTGAGCTTCCTGAGGTTGGATGCTAGTCAGGGTTGGAAACAAAAATCCCCTAGCACATGCTAAATCTGTATTCCTAGGGAAGCTCCTAGTAGTTCTTCCACCCAGAATTGGGGGCCTCTGTACCCCAAATATGGCAGGTACATAAGAAGTGTGCATCTTAGTAAAGCCACACTTGGGGGAGAAGCCACAAGGGACTTCCTTTTGCTCCTCATTTTCCCTTCCCCACGGATCAGGGAGAAGAAGTAGAAGCAGGGGACGCTACCACATAGCCGCACTGTCCCCAGAAACACTGCCTCCCGCCTCACCAAGACTCTTAAGCACATTCCCCAGAAGGGCAGAGGACCAACCCAGAGCCAGGCAGGGGTGACCTTGACCACAAAGTAATGCAGGTGAGGTAGGTGTCCTCCAGGTTCATGCAAAGGAATCCCCGGGCTGGAAAGAAAGGAAGCATCACGCAACGATGACCCCAAAGTCAGTTGTTCAGTCTAAATGCTGCTGGAACATTTAGATAAAAAGTGAGACATAACTCCCAATGAGACGTTTTCTATGTACTCCCACAAAGTTGAGAGATTTGGAAGCGTGCACTGTCGTCTCAGCATCTTTTCAAAGACCCCAACATGGAAGCCAACAAAGGCTTCCTTTTGAGGCCTTATGAAGACAGAAGAGATAAATTTGGCTAAGTTTAAAACTACAGCTTATGTGGCTACTAAAACAGCTGAGAAAAAAACATATTGTCCTAAAATGTTATAGACTGTTCATGCTCCCCCCTCCCATATTCATATGTTGGAATCTAAAGCCCTGTGTGATGAGTTTTAGAGGCATGGTTTGGGAGAGGGGGCTAGTATCAAGGTGGAGCCTTCAGGAACGGGATTAATGTGGTCCTAAGAGGTCAGAGAACTAGGAGGAATCTTATCTGATCAAATGAGAAGGCAGGGAGTCAACCATATGGACACTCTGAGCTCTGGTTTCTAACCTCTAGAACTGCAAGTGATAAATTCTCTTTACACACAGGCCACCTAGTCCTGTGGTCCTTTGCAGTAGTCGCCCAAGAAGACTAACACTGCTATTATTCAAATGCAAATGTCTGCACCTGGCTTTTGTTTCCAACACCTGCCGGCCAGCTGGGGGAGCTGTTTCTGGAAGCTCTGGAGCCTCTAGAAGGAGCAGCTGGTCTGGAGGAAATGTGTCACCGGGGACAGGTGTTTGAAGGTTTTACCCTGCCTGGTCCTCTCTCTGTTCTCTGCTTCCTAGCTCACCATGATATGATCTAACTACCATCCCTGCCTCCATAGACTGGAGCCCCCTGTAACCGTGAGCCAAACAGAAGTATCTCCTCCTTCAGTTACTTCTGTCAGGGTATTTAGGTCACAATGATGAAAAGTAATGAATACAGACGTGAATAAAGTTATCTTTTCCTGTTCAGATTAGAGACATACAAAGATGACTATAGAAGAAAACAAGGTAAATCTTCAAGTCAGTGATGGTTCGTGTCATCAAAAATGCTTTCATTGTTCTTGAGACAGAGTCTAACAATGTAGCCCAGGCTGGCCTCGAATTTCATTTCGATCCTCCTTCCTCAGCCTTCTGAGTGCTGAGATCATGTTAACCTAATTTTTATGTCATTAATTTAAAAGACAATGACCGTCAAGTAAAATTACAACATATAACAAATGCTAGTATAAAAAATGTAAAATATTTGGTGTTAGGATTTCTGGTATATGCAGTGTACTACATGTCTTCTGCATACGTTATGATTGAGGAGTAAAGTCCATGGTGTCCCTTCTAGATCTTATGAAACAAATCTATGGAGGAAAATATGTTGATGGGGCTGGAGAGACAGAGAGACGGTTTAGTGGTCAAGTGTTCTCACAGAAGACCCAGGTTCTCTTCCCAGCACCCTCAAGGTGGCTCACAACCTTCTGTAACTCTAGTTCCGGAAAATCTGACACCCTCTTCACAGGCATGAAGCACGCACATGGTGCACAGACATGCACACAGGCAAAATACACATTCAAAATAAAATAAAAAATTTAAATACTTATTGTAAAACTTACTTTTTCAGAATGTATTTTTTAAATATACATTGTAAAAACATTTTTATTTAACTTAGTGGTTAGGAGTAGTTACTGCTCTTTCAGATGGCCTAAGTTCAGTTCCTTGCATCCATGTCAGGTGGCTCACAACTGCCTGTAACTCCAGCTTCAGGGGATCTGATGCCCTCTTCTGTCCTCATCAGGTACCTGCACACTCATGTGCATAGCTACATACACATACACACAAATAATACAAAAAATCTTTTTGTTTGTTTGGTTTGAGGTTTTTTTTTTTTTTTTTTTGAGACAGGGTTTTCCTGTGTAGCCCTAGCTGTCCTGGAACTCACTCTGTAGACCAGGCTGGCCTCGAACTCAGAGATCTGCCTGCCTCTGCCTCCCAAGTGCTGGGATTAATTAAATGCATGCACCACCACTGCCCAGCCACAAAAAAATCTTTATGAATTAGATTTACTCTTTTTATTTTACGTGTGCGTGTTTTACCTGCATGTATGCATGTGTACCATGTCATGTGTGCTTGGTGTCCCTGAAGGTCAGAAGGGGGCACGAAATTCCCTGGAACTGGAGTTACAAGAAGTTATGAATACCACGTGGGTGCTGGGAATCGAACCTGAGTCCTCCACAGGAGAAGCAAGTACTCTTAACTGCTTAAGCCATCTTCCCAGCCCCTACAAATACATCTTTTAAAAAAAAAGGAATTCTGGATTTTGTTTGGTTTTGCTTTTGAATGTTTTTCGTAGATGCTAAATTTGGAGTAAGACATCTCCTAGCTCCGTACCTTTCTTTGCCTGAATTAAAATGTTTACGGAAGATAAGCATTTTGAAGATTAATGGCACAGAATAGGAGATAATATATTCCATCTGTCCACTTGGGGGAAATCCTTACATTTTTTTCCCCCACTGTTAAATTTATCATGGAATTTCTGATAGTGATATGACTCGTAGCTGACAGCAGAACCAAAGGCAATAGATATAGAAAGCTATTTGATGAGTGACCGGAAAGAGGAGGCAAGAGTGTGTTCTGTGCGTCTTGGAACTCTCCCTGGGCAATGAATTCGGGCGACAGAGACAGATGCATTGTGACCAGGTGAAGAGATCTGTGTTCTAACAGGAGGGGGAGGATGAGTGCGGGATGCTCACGAGACACTCAAAAGGAGAGGAGTGTTTGGATCACACACCTGCTACTTAAGTGAACAAGGGCCAAGCACAGCCTTGGGTCAGCTTGAGTCTGCAGAAGGCTGCCTTGAGGACCAGTATTATTAATATACAGAAGGACGGTTTTCCAACAATGATGAACACTTCCGCTTCCTCTCCCTGTGCACTCCTTACACTTCTGGCATCATTGGGAGTCACGCCAAATTGTATCCAGAACCTTCTTCCTTCCTTCTCTGCCGTTCAGGACCCGCATGTACTCCCTTCACTCGCCGTGTGGGTGGTGGCACACTTCCTCCGGGTAGTCCCACCTCCTAAAGCGCCGCTGACTGGAAACCCCAGCAGGAGACTCAGGAAGAACTCCCAGTTCATTCAGCCTGTGGGGAACCAGGACCTCCTGTGGTGTAATAAGAAAAGGGCTGGGCGGTGGTGGCGCACACCTTTAATCCCAGCACTCGGGAGGCAGAGGCAGGTGGATCTCTGTGAGTTCGAGGCCAGCCTGGTCTCCAAAGCGAGTTCCAGGAAAGGCACAAAGCTACACAGAGAAACCCTGTCTCGGGGGAAAAAAAAAAGAAAGAAAGAGAGAGAGAGAGAGAGAGAGAGAGAGAGAGAGAGAGAGAGAGAAAGAAAGAGAGAAAGAGAGAAAGAGAGAGAGAGAGAAAGAGAGAGAGAAAGAAAGAAAAAGAGAGAGAGAAAGAAAAAGAGAGAGAGAAAGAAAGAGAGAGAGAAAGAAAGAGAGAGAAAGAAAGGAAGAAAGAAAGAAAGAAAGAAAGAAAGAAAGAAAGAAAGAAAGAAAGAAAGAAAGAAAGAAAGAAAAAGGAGGGACAGATGTAGTAGAGGTTTCAGGGGTGGAGGCTACAAAGGATGATCATTTCCACCAGTAAAGGGGACAGTTGGAAAGCAACCCTTGTCTTCCCTCTGCACATGGGCCTGTAGGATGCTGGCGCAGTGGGGAGAGGCAGATCCTTCCTTATGAGGCACAGCTCTCTAGAGACTATGGACATGGGGCATGCCACAGCCTCTCGACAGCTTGTGTGAGGCTGGATCAGATGGACTGTTCCATAGCAAGGTTTCATTCAGCATAAGGAAATGTCAGCCTGTTGAAGACTTCTCAGGAAAATACGTCCCCAAAGGGAGAAGACCTGAGGCCAATCATGTAGGCACTGAACAGGGGAATCATGGTGCCATTCATAGCCAAGGACTACTGCTGATGGTAAGCATGGTTCATAACCTGGGCTAGACAGTGAGGCCTGACCACAAGGTGCACGTATTCAAAGACTTGTGTGTGTGTGTGTGTGTGTGTGTGTGTGTGTGTGTGTGTGTGATTATGCGCATGCAGGAGTGTGCACAGAAGTATAGAAACACAGACAGCCAGGAGCCCAGTTAATTCATTCTTACCATTGGACCGAAGAATCACAGGGGGAAAAAAAAAAGCCATCATTCCAAACTTAAGTAGAAGCAATGTTAGATTGAAAGCCCAGGATGTGAGTGAGGCAGGGAGACAGCCTGGACTCAGCTTAGACGTGATCCAAGCCACAAGATGTTTAGGGGTGTTTCTGTAGTACAGGGCTGGGTGACTTCCCAATCCTTTTCAACATTGTAAGTGAAGAAAAGTGCCGTGGATTGAGCAGACCTCAGACGAGGGCCACACAGTATGTACACTGCAAATGGTTAGATTATGCATCACCTGACAACCTCACATCAGATGAAGGTGGCCTCACTCTCTCTGCACAGCAAGGCAGGAAAATATTCAGCAGGAAAGGAAGAAGCGTGCACAGAACCATTTCATCTCATTCCTTATATGTACAAACATGAATAATTTGACGTGATGTTTAGACAGTTTCCCCCTAACTTAAGTCTTTTAATTAAAATGAAAGGCAGAAAATATGCTTTAAATATGAATGCAAGAGGTGTGAGTTGGCACCCCCCAGCCTTCCTCCTCCTCTGTCTCTCTCACTCTCTGTTGTTAGCGAGCACAATAAAACCTCATTTCTCCTGCCGTCTTTTCATAATGTTTATGGTTGTTTTAGGTAACACATAAAACCATGCTGAATGTGATATTCCCCTTATTACATGTCAGGGGCACATATTAAACTGGAGCCGGTCCCCTTTCCTGCTATTTACTTTTGTAGCAAATCAGTCAATGTATTTTCCTCAACTCACCAGGCAATATTGCAGGGTTGCCTGCAGCCCTGAAGGTAAATGCTAACTTTACAGCTTGTGCCAGGCGGCACGCCCTGGCCTCGCCACCGAGTGAATGAGAGCAGTATATTCTGGGCCGCAAAAAAACGGGCTCGGATGCTGCCCCTAATAAATTACGTGATTATTAAATTGCCGTGCCGTTCCAACCCACGTTATTTTATTTTACCTCTTGCCGGCTCCCTCGTCGCCTTCTCGACGTCGCCTCCATTTTCTGTGTGCTTAACTTGTAAAATGCTAAAACAAGTTTTGATATTTACCTGTTTATGATTAAATTGCAAAATGATCTTGCTGAGTTCTGTTCTAAATTAAGGTCTGCATTAAATGTCATAGCATTTATCTTTCATAAAATGAGACAGCAAGGACACTAATTTCCTAGGTATTCAATCACTGCCCTGTGCCACTGAAGAGACAGTCAAAGGAACAAGCCTGCCCACAGTTCACAGCTCACTGACAGCCCTGAGATGGAATCATAAAAGTCAATTAATCATTAAAAGCTGTTACAAGCACATATCGAACCAGTCTGGCACAAAATGTTAATCAGTCCAATATCAATATAATAAATTCCTGCAAATTGGAGCAATCGATACGTTTAGGGCCTAATGAATCAATTTGAGGGCACTGGGCTGTTCCTTGGGGTCCCCATGACATGGCAGCCGGGTGAGTGCTACATCTCTAGGCTCACTGCCAACAGAGGTCACCTATCCTAACAGGCTGTTCACTTCAGCCAGCAGTTACCACGGTGACAGCATGTCACCATTGCCCCAGTGTCCTTCCAGGTAAGGTGGAAGCCAATGCATCACTGCCCTTGATGGATTTGTCAATAATACTTAGCAGGGGAGGGGGGCCGCTCACATAACACATGGAGGCCTCCTGTCCCCTAGCAGTTTGGTGTGATTTAATTGTCTGAAGAGGTGGTGTGCGTCTGCATATATGCAGGAACTAAGCAGCGGTTGCGGACAGAGGGAGTTGGCAATGGAGCTGATTGCCTTTGGAAGGCTAGGGAAAATAACACAGAAAGGAACAGGCGGTCAGAGCAATGATCAGGGTGTTACATTAACTAAGTCTCTGTGTGAGTAAGAAATCACCTAGCGCCTCTAAGATTAACAATTTATTACCTACAACATTTTAATACATCACTCATGAGTGGAAATGGAGTTGGGTATTAATACCCGAAGGCCCAGGCTCATAGTGGCATTTCTAGATACCTGCTCACAGCTCTGCATGTCCACCAAGGCAAGTCCGTCAGGGTAAACCTGGGTGAGCAGAAATGATTGATGGGTCTGTTGGCCTCCCTCTCCCGCCACCCCTAACGCCTGCAGTCTACCCTTGCCCAAACAACCATGGCTCTGGAAGCTTGAAGCAGACTGGGCATGCAGAAATAGGATTTCAAACAATCTTCTTCGTCATCTGTTTTTAAAAAGCAGAATTTTCATGTTTCAACACATTTTATCTTTCGTTACGCCTATTAAAACTGACCAGTGAAGGGAAGCAGGAGCAGTTTCAGCTTTGCAGAATGGAATAAAACCTCTTTAGAGATAAAAGAAATCTCAGTTACTGAGGCTCTGGGGAATCGCTGTGTTCCAGAACCTTCACTGTCATTTAACATAAAACATAAAGGTTAATACTGAATAAAATAATACCCTGGGTGATTATTTTAATAGTCTCAAAGTACAACTTTCCCCCCCGGATTGCTCTTCCATCGGGCACGGACTCCACAGACACACCTAGCTGTTCTGTCCATCTCTGCTTCACCAACAGGATCATCCGATCCTGCTGAACACCCAGAAGTTTCGGTGTGCCTTTCCCTTGCAGCCATTTATTCCCTTCTAGAAAAAAAAAAAGTGGAATCTATGCCAATTGAAAGAAATGTTAATTTCTACTGCCTAGTTATTTTAAATGATTTTTTTCTTACCTGAAAAAAAAATCGTTTTTATAATAGTGGTCTGAATTATAGGAAACATCAAAATAAATTACAAATTCTCTGCTAAAGAAATAACTATTCAACACATTGAGACAGGGTGATGTTGCCGGTGTTCAGACAAAGGTAATGCAGTGCCTCGGCTTAATTGCCCTGACATAGTACTCAACCACTCCAGCTACACTCTTTGAGGGGAAAAAAAAAGAAACTCTCATTGTTATTAATTGTATTCCTTTTAGAATGTAATGTCATATCGCTGCAGGCTGAGCTAATGAAACATACCCATATAACCAAAATAGGCATATTTCTTTTTGTTCAACACATTCTATCAAAATTCTACTAAAGACATTGTGTTAAGATCTTTTCATAGAGCAATATAAAGAACATCTCAACTACTTCAACATTTCTATTATCCGATTACTAAAATGCCCAGGAGGACTAAACAATATAGTGTGAATTCAGTTATCCTCTAAGACTTTAGAAATATTGCTAATTCCTGCCTTGGATTTATGTTAATATTAATGTTAGATTACACGCTATAGTTCCCGAATACCTTCTGCATACCAATTCTCACAAAGGCAGGATGCTCCCATGCACTGGAGCTATATGACTCTATGATAATGAGAATCTGAATTATTTATCTCTATTTATCCTACAGGAGTTCACTCGACCCCGGTCCCATTTTCTTTCTCTGCTGCACATCAATGCATGTAAACACGACTTCAGAGCTGCTGCCCACTTCCTAGGTTCGTCTTCTCTCTCTCTCTCTCTCTCTCTCTCTCTCTCTTTTTCAGCATAGCAATAGGCAGTAGATGAGAATGTTGCACCACTAGGAGAATCCGTTTAAGCGTGTATTTGAGGTAAACCCTCCTAATTAAGTCAACTTTAACACAGACACGCAAATGGCACCATGCATATGTGTCTGGCGCCTAATACCGTCTGCTGAGCCCAGAGGAAGTCAGGCAGCAGTGGGGCCAAGGAGACAGTTAATACATTCAGCCTCTCCTTCCTTTAACCTTTCTACTAGAAAACTGTGGGGTGGGGGCGGGGGTGGGCAGCTTCCCACTCTGGCTGGTGCCTAAATCAGCGACGTTAAGATGCAGACATTCTGACTTTGCTTTGGTGCTCACAGTATTTCTGGGTCCATCTTGCCCAAGGAAAGAAGGTGATGAGTTTAAATGACTGAAAGTCGAAGGAAGGAGTCCACTTTCAAGCTGGGGACAGCCTCATCTTTCTGCACAGAGGAACCTCCCAGACAACTTCAGGAACATTCCAGAAGGTTTTACTATATATGGAATAGGACTTGCTGGGGTACTGTGGAGAGAGTAACATTTATGATGCTTTACCAAGCTGGTACTTTCATGAGACTAAGTTGTTAGCAATTGGAACTATCAATGTTTTGGGTGGCCCCAGTGACACATAAAAGGGACACCCGTCTCCCACTGCTGTTGAGCAACTGCTAGAGGATCAGTAATTTAGGCTAATTATCTAAGAATGAACTGGGAACGTCCAATTAGGTGATCTAGTTAGATATCATTTGTCCATCCAGACCTGTAGAACACAGCAGTCAGTTATCTTGACAGGACCGCTGGCAACCCATGTGTCAAGTGAGACTGAAAAAAGGTAAAATGAAAATTTTCCAGAAGCCACGGTCTCTTTCTACATACAGTGGTTGCTCCTTACCCGTAGGACACACTTTCCAAGACCCTAATGGATACCTGAACCCACAGATAACACCGAACCCTAAATATACTCTATTTTTCTATATAAATGTACCTGTGAGGAAACTAACTACAAACTTGGCACAGAAAGAGATTAATAATGACTAACAACACAAAGGAACATGTATGTCAATATGTTGTAATAAAATTTATGAGAACCTCTCCCCTCCCCCCTCACTGCATATTTTGACACGTTTCCCAAAGAGACTGTTTCTATTCATCTCAGACAGAAAGGACAATGAAAGACCAAAGAAAATAATTCCATTTAAAGCCAGCTTACTGAGATAGTGAGTTTATTGGGGTGACTTACAGGAACACAGGCGACCAGGAAGCTCCATTATCAAAAAGCCACTCCAGGCTGGGTGACACTCAGGAAGCTGCATCCCTAGACTCAGCTGTACAAATTGCAGGCAGCTACACCACTGAATAGTCTTATCTCCTTCAGTAGTTGTCTACTGCTTATATAACCTCAGGGAGAGATCTTAGGGGCCTGGTAAATTTCATGAGCTTCCTAAGTCTGACAGGTTTCTTGTGAGATTCAAGATCCTCATAAGCTTTTCGGTCCCTCAAGATGGACTGTTTCCATCCAAAGGAAATAGTGACACAATGCTCCACTCCTAATATCTTATTGCTGCCAACTCTTCTTCCTTGTCTTTCTTCTTCTTCTTCTTCT
>CABHPP010110061.1:0-11618 GCA_902168425.1 Peromyscus attwateri | reverse complement strand
TTAAAAAAAAAAAATATGTTCCATTTTAAAAGTAAGACTCCAAATACAAAAGAATCAAAGCCCAGAGCTCACATATGTCTTCCCTGCAAATATGACTGAAGTGAACCCTCTGGCCCATGTGCTCCCAGTACTGGGTTTGTGTTAGGTGTGTCAGTGGGTAATCATCACATGTGTATAACTGTGGGCTTCCCTCTTCTCCACCACCTACATCCTAATCTCTGCCAGCAGATGTCTGTTGTCATCTGTTTTAAAGGTGGAATAATAGTTGATGAATAAGACAATGCACAATTATTATTTATTTATTATTTTATTAATTAATTTATTTACTATCTAGGATCTCATGTATTTGGGGCTGGGGTGAAATTCCCCATAGAGCTGAGATGGCCTTGAACTTTTGATCTTTCTGCCTTTACCTCCCCCAGTGCTGGGATTCAAGGCATGTGTTACCATGCTTGGTTTATATGGTGCTGGAAATCAAACGAAGGGTTTTATGTATGTCCCAGGCAGACACTCTACCAACTGAGCCACACCCCTAGCCCCTGTAGCATAATTTAGTTGATTTTTTTTTGTTTATTATTAGTACTGAAGTTTAAAATTCTTAGGTCAAAAGGCATGAGCTCTGTCCCATGTGACTCCTGCTCTGTGTTCCCTCTGCAAGGCCAGTATTGGCTCCACATACACAGACTAGCATTCCTGGCTGCTGGCAAGTTCTCTGTCATTGATCACAGGACAGCAGTGAGGGGATTCCTGGGAATGAGGACCCACTTCTTCCCGTTGCTTTCCACCTTCTAAACCACGTCCCCCTCCCGTGGTCTGACTAGCCCCCGAGGCAGCACCCCACATCCCCTGAGAGCTTTGCGGATGCCAAGGTATCCAGAAAATTTTCATCCTGGAGCCTCGCCAAGCCATTTGCTATTTTATCCTCTATTTGTTTTTCTTGAGCAGCTAACTAAATAAGGATACCATCCCAACCTTGCTGCACTCCCCACAGCGTTTTCCCTGCCTGCACACCCGCATCTGCCTACGATTTAACCATGGGGTGGCTTCTTATATTTGAAAGCTAAATACAAAAGCACAGCTCTGAGACACGGCCAAGTTCTGCAGCCAAGTTTGAAGAATAAAACTTTAAAACAGCTCTTCTGTCACATACTTGAGAGGGGAGGCAGGCTTTGCTATAAATAAAGACACATTCCATTTCTATCTCGTCCTTTACAGTCCTCTTGGGTAAGGCTTTTTGTGTATGACTACAGTGTTCTCTAGCTGCCCACTCACCCTTTCAACCTTCCATTTTATGCCTCATCTTATTTCCAGGCTCAGTCATCTTGGAGCTTAGGAACCTTGTATGACAGAGGAGGAGACGGTCCCTGTCCTCAGGGTTAGATGTAATAAGATCCAGTCATTGACTTAGAAACCATGCTTCCTCTTCATTGGTAACATTTTCCAGCAGCTATATCATGTATCAGCTTCCGCTGGCTGCTGTAACAAATTGCTTCCAATTGAGTGGCTTAAAACAAAACAAATACATTCCCTCATCGTCCTGGGGATCGGAGGTCTGAAAGGACTTAGCAGTGCTGGGTACTCTCTAGAGACGCTAAGGGAAATCCAATTCCTTCTTTTTCCGTTCCTCTCCAGCACACAGCCTCACATCACTCCATCCTCGCGTACATCATCACATTCTCCCTGGCGATCACAATCCTGCCTTTCTCACCTAGAACCTCTGTCATAACACAGAAGTCCACCCAGCTAACCCAGGATAACCTCTCCACCTCAAAGTCCTTAACCCAGTCACACCTACAAAGTCCTCTTTGCCATGCATAGTAACACATTCATTCACAGCTTGAAGGGCATATGGATGTGAGAGCCTGAAAAACTTGGGTGGCTTTGGAGGGACCTTATTCTGCTTACTGCTCTGTCTGTCTCAGAAGAGACAAGGAAAATTGTTTTGGAATTTTCCCTCCTTGTTCTATAGTTATGGATGGGGAATGCTTGAAGTGGAGTTTTCTTTTCTGTGATTGTTGTGGTGGACACAGGACACACTAAACTGATATATTCTTTCCATTTGTTTTAGCCAAGAACCATAGGAGGGCAGAGAAGAAGTACGTTTCAGACACAGGTAGTGAGGGGAAGGGGGGTCTTAAAGACCTCACTTGCTACTTGCTGGTGGGCAAATCAGGTTTTTCTCAAGGTATAGATATAGACGGAAGTTTCCTGTGTCTCGCCCTGTCCCGCAGCCGCTTGGTCCCAAGTAAACACACAGAGGCTTATATTAATTACAAACTGTATGGCCTATGGCTCAAGCTTCTTGCTAACTAGCTCTTTCATCTTAAATTAATTCATTTCTATTAATCTATATGTTACCAGTCTGCTGGCATCTTGTTGCTCCTTGGGTGGCAGGCTGGCATCTCCCTTGACTCTACCCTTCTTCATCTCCGTCTTCAGTTTGAATGTACTGCCTAACCTTATTCTGCCTCACCATCAACCAAACAGCTTTATCAGCCAATGAGAGCAACACATATTCACAGCGTATAGAAAGACATCCCACAGCACACAGATATTCCCATGTCATGGAGGTGTGACCATGCTAATGATGTAGTCACATGAATGTAGCGAGAATTCTAATTGATCTTAATAATAGAAACCCAGAGCCAGATTATCAGAGTGAAAGTTAAAAGATCAGAGAAGCAGAGCAGCCAGCCACTAGAAAGACTTCTTACCTCTAGGACTCCTCAGACTGAAAGGGGGTGAGATCCTGTCTTTACCAGCCTTATATTCCTGTCTCCACCTCCCCAGCGCTGGGACTAAAGGTGTGAGCCACCACCACTTGGCTCTGTTTCTCTTTTAAACAGATTCAATCTCCTGTAGCCCAAGGTGGCCTTGAACTCCTGATCTTCCTGCTTCCTCCTCCCAAGTGCTGGGATTAGAGGTGTGTGCCACCACTGCCTGGCCTCTGTGATTAGCTCATGGGTAACTCTGCCCTCTGATCTTCAGGCAAACTTTATTTGTTAGAGTACAAATAAAAATATCACCATACATGAATAAAAGAAAACCCCCATTTACTTATCCTTACCAGTAGGACAACTTCCTTATAACTCCACTTGTCCTCAATTATTCTATATTTTTTTAAAGTATATAGCATCAAGACATAAAAAGTATGGTTGGCCTTTTTTTTTTTTTTTTTGAGATGGAGTTTTATATAAGCCAACCTTGAACTAGATTGTAGCCAAAGATGATCTTGAACTTCTGATCTTCCTGCTTCTACCTCCCAAGTGCTGGGATTACAGGTATGTGGCACTACACCCACTATATTTGGTGCTAGGGACTTAAACCAGGGTTTTGTGTGCTAAGTAAGCAGTCTACCAACTTAGTTGCACCCTAATCAATAGTGTAAACTTCACATTTTTGCAAACAGTGCAAAAACAATCAGGCAGTATATGTTTTTCTTAGCTTGAGAGGCATATGCCAATCTGCTTAATACCTATAGGGTGACCCCCTCCCACCAAAGGGTGCAAAAGTTATAATAAAATTTCCACAGAGGAATATGACCTTGAATGTTAAGGTGGCTCAAGGGAGCTGAACCCTGTCAAAGACCTATCCAAGAAAACTGATGCTGACACTTGTTATCCAGTGAGTAGACAGTAAACATTCCCCTTTTTAGTTAGTTATTAATGTCAAACTTCATCACATTGCCGAGGAGAGTTCAGTGATGGAAGGAACATTTTAGGACTGTTGTCACATGTCATTAATCTGTCCCCATGCTGGTTTTGCATCCCTCAAGCTCAAATTGGCATTTACATCCTGAAATGATGGGGAGCAGGGATCAAAACAGAATCAATATTTTATGCCACGTCAAAAAAAATTTAAGTGTCAGTGTTCATATATTGAGTTTTATTGAAATCCAGTCATAACATTCATTTATGAATTATCTATGGCTTTTTTGTGCTTCCCCTGAGTGGTGGAGTGGCTGTGACAGAGACGGTCTGTATGATCAACAAAGCCTAGAATATTTACCAACTGGCTCTTCACAGAGATGTAGTAGGGGACTTGGAAGGGGCTGGGAAATCATCTGTAGATACCTGTTGGGACATCTTCCCACAGGTTAGTAGCTCCACCACTGCCCTGCCATGCCAGCTCATCGCCACACACTCTCAGAGTCAGCTGGGAAGTGGGTATGCAAGAGTGTTTAGAGCCTGCCCCATATTCATGCGTATAAATGTCCTAGTCAACCTCCTGGAGTGGTTTGTCCCTTCCTGCTGGGTCATGTTATTTACCCTTGTGCATTATTGAGGAGATTTCTGTTTGCTTTTTTTTTTTTTGCTTTTTAAATACAAAAAGAGCATATAGAGTCACTGGAAGTGTTGAGCTGTGTGTTCTGAGATATCCCAGCAAGACATGCCCCCTGCTGGATTGCTGCTTCTGTTCAGGCACAGTGTCCAAGTGGCTCTTGTTTCGTCAGGATCCATGTTGTACTGGGCACTGGGCCAGGGCTTCAGGCAAAGGGATTGCCCACAGCTCAGAGTGATGTCACATGTTGGGCTGAGTGTGAGGAAAGGAGCTGCGATGGGTAAACAATGCTTGCTCCTCATGTTGGAAGCAGTACTAGTGCTCAGTCTGTCTTTGCATACCAGGCTGTGAACTTAGACCTGGATGGGAAGAAGGCAGCCATCATGTGAGTGGCTCACCTCCATTCCTTTCTCAGACTTAGCAGAGTGTCACCATAAGCAAGATGCGCTAATCCTTGCGTTACATTGTCTGTCGACACTACTGAGGTCTGTTAGCTAGTTCCTTTTAGCATTCTGTATCCTTCAGAGAGAGTTGACCTCTCCTCCTGCCCATGTGTAATTCCATATCCATGGCTTCAGCCAGCCTCGGAACAAAAATATTCAAGAAAATAGTCATTTTTTATATGGTATTTGCATTGTATCAGTTATCATAAACAGTCTAGAGATGATTTAAAGTATATGGTAGGATGTGTGCAGGTTATATGCAAACATAAACCCATTTCATATGACAGACTTGAGCCTCTAGGAATTTTATATTTGAAAGGGGCCAGGAGAAAAAAAATCCCTTCTGGGTATCAAGGGACTACTGTCCTGTGACCATGCAAGTGTTGTCCATGAATACAGGGGGTGTTATCTAGTTCTGCCTGGGAAACAGCCGAGGCTCCAAGAGGTGATGAGACTTAGCTAGGGTCATTAGCTTTGAAAAGTACAGTCAGACCTTCTGATGTAGGTTTCTGTGTTTTGAAGGCTACTTCCCCTGGCTTCTCCACGAAGTGGGGTCCGGCTGGAATCACAGAAGTGTGCCACTCAAACTCACCTTGAGTGGACTCTGCATAATGGCAGTTAGGTCCCTCCTCAGTGGTGGTGGTCATTAGCAATTTGCAAGACCAATGTCATGTTATAGGTATTAGGGACCGTTCCTTTACAGCCATTACTGTACAGAGCTCAGCGTGCGCCAGAACCCTGGTTCTCCCATGTTGACACATCTGTTTCTTGAGTCTCAGCCCCGAATAAAGCAAAACAAAACAAAGCCGATTCCCATTTCTGGCTCTCCTTGTCACATGGCTCCAACGGAGGAAGGGAGGAATAGACAAAGAACTCATTGGGACCCGTCTAAGAAAATGTATGTCCTATGGTCACAGGAATATGGCATTAATTAGAACCGCTGCCGGCTGCAAGGGTGTTTACTGAGCTCCTCTGAAGCACATTTTTAGTACTGGACAGGATTGTCCTCAGGAACATTCAACAAATGCTGTCTTGATTTTGTCCTAATCTCTGCAATAGTGCCCTCAGCCTGCCCAGTGTGTCCTTGGCCTCACACTCTTCTAGATGCTGCCATGGAGCAATCTCCTCTTCCCTGAGTGCTGATTTAGAGAGCTACTAATCGCTAGCCTGCACCACCCCCCCAAATGCCTGGAGTTGCCCTAAGGACACGTGCCTGAATCTGCCTCACTTACCAGCACTGTCGCACAGGTAGAGCAGACACTGGGGCTCAGTGACTGACATAACAGCATCCACATAGCATATGAATGAAAACCCACCCAATTCCTCCTGATGAGAGTCACCGCTCACTGAATGTAGTAGACCAGTTGGCCTCAAACCTACCACGTTCTTGCTGCCTTGACTTCCTGAGTGCTCAGATTGTAGGCGTGTACCACCATGCCTGGTACTGATTTAGGAGTGTACTAAGGTACAGCGCAGTGAGAATATCATCTCACCCATTCTTATTATTGAGTATCACATCACTTATTCTCATTGTGGCGCACCATGCACTGGGCATAGTTGTATGCATGTTGCTTTCACGTGGCTGGCAGAGCAGTAGGTTTGTTTCTCTGTGCTGACTTTACAATGGTTATGCCCGTCTGTGGACAGGAATTTTCAGCTTTGTTGTAATCTCCTGAGACCACAGTTGTCTACATGGTCTGTCAACTAGATCATTGTTATGTGGTCCATGAGTTTATGCACCACATTTTGTCATACAAGGCTATTGTAAGTGCTTGACTCCAAGCAGGCAGGCCATAAATAAATGTTGGACAGACTGTTGATCATCTGTCCTTTAGACACCTCTAGTTACCTTTATCAGGTGAGATTTTTGTGCCAAGTGACTTCTCCCTGTATTGGTTACATATTGTGATTCTGAGGCTCAAAGTTTGGTCAACACCTCTGAACTTGGCAAAGTCTTGTGTGGCAGGAGTTGCTGATCTTAGCTACCCTCCATGTCATGAACAGGTTTACCATCACACCTCCCCCCTCCCCCATTCCTGTACTTGCTTTCTCTCTTCCATGTCCATCTTCCACATTCTTTATCTATCTATTCTCACAGACAGACAGGATGAAAAAAACAAAACAAAACCCAAGAGAATGCCAATCTGTATCTTTCTCATTAATTGAAAAAACAAACAAACAAACAAACAAACAAACAAAAAAACCTTCATTTTGCTTTCCCATTGAAGTGTTGTCTGTTGGGTTTCAGTGAAAAAGACTCTTTCCTTCCAATTACTTTCTTAAAACTACTTTCATGACAGAAACAGTCCATTGTAGATGTGATTCTAAACAGTCTTATTAAATAAGAAACACAGAGCTAAATAAAGAGTTAAAAGCCCAAGAGGTCAGAGCAGTAGCGAATAGCCTTTAGCTTACCAGTCACTGCCATCCTTCCCCTGAGAGAGAGAGACCTTCTCCTGTGTGACCCGTCTTTTTATTGCCTTTCTGTTCTGCCTTCTCATTGGTTCTAAACCCAACCACATGACTTCCTCGTCACTACCTGTCTATACAGACCTCCAGGTCTCTGTGGTTGGTACTGGGATTAAAGGCGTGTGTCTCCATGCTGGCTGTATCCTTGAACACACAGAGACTTTGCCTGCCATGTGATCGGGATTAAGGGCGTGTGCTACCACTGCCAGACTTCTGCTAAATGGCTTGCTATTAGTTCTGACCCCCAGGCAACTTTATTTATTAACATACAACTAAAATCACATTTCAGCACAAATAAAATATCACCATAGTCCATCATTAATACTTCAGAAAATCAAGTAATTATAGATAAATACAAAGAAGGTCATAAAATGTGTAATAGCCCTCAGCATACAATAACTTCTGAAGTATCTTCTTCCATACGTTAAGATCTAACAAAAACTAGAGAATGTACTTAATGCTGGGAAATGTTGTTTGATAGATTGAAAACATTTCCATGGTTTTCAGTAGTATTCAAGGGCCACAGACTGGAAGCACTTCTGTGAAGGTCCAGATAGTAGCTATTTTAAGACTCCGTGAAAGGAATGGAAGAGCAGCCACAGATGGTATGTAAATTAGTGGGCGTGCCTACATGCCAATAAAACTTTATAAAAACAGGCAACTGGCCAAGCTTAGCCTGAGCTGGGCAAGAGTTTGCTTCTGCTTCTCTGGAGTATCATTTTTAATGGCCAAATAGTCTATTTTATCAGTCTATCACTGTGACCTAGATAGGCAGAGTGATAGCTTGTATTTGAGGCTTCACTCTCTGCTTGGTACACTGCCTGGTTGATTTGATTTAGACTCTTCTTCATTCCTGCCCAGGACACTGAGGTGTAGGTTCCAGTCTGTCTAGATTAAAGATGCAGAAACTAGGATCAGAAATGTGTAGGTAATTTCCAAAGGATAGTTGGCTGGTAAGTCAAAATTTAAATTTGTTTTAGAAGCCAAGCCCATAAGAACTCATTATGTCCTTATGCCTTTGGTGTCTTTTTTCCTTAGGATAAATTCCTAGAATTAGAATAACAAGTGTATTCGAAGGCTCTGCTGTGTGTTGCCAGGCTGAGAGGCAAAGCCAAATCTCATTTTTTCCCCTGATGTTATATAACAAGGCTGTGTTCCTACATTCTTATCTATAATGCCTTTTTTTCAATCTTTACTAATTTCGTAGCAAACGAACTTCATCATTTAAAAAAAAATCCCATTTAAAATTACACATGCAGATGAACATTTACAATCTGCACACATGAACGTTTACGGTATGCACACCTTTTCATCTTTACTACTGGGATGATTCTCATTCACATTCTCCCTCCACCATCCTGCATTTTATCTCTTCCCTTGATTGTATGGAAACGTTTACATAAGGGTATGTACGCTGATGTAGCATTACTTATTATGGAAATGACCTCCCCCTCCCCCAAGAACTGTTGCTACAATCACACAAAATTAAAGGTGAAAGTCTATGGTTGTTCGTTTGACCTTTAACTTGTTATGTAGTCAAGGATGACATTGAACCTCCTAATTCTGGGATTACAGGCATGTGGCACCACACCATGTGGTGCTAAGTATCAAACCTAGGACTTTGTGCTAGGCAAATACTCTACTAACTGAGCTACCTCCAAATGTTTGGTCTTAACAGTACTTGTTAGACACTTGTGAAAGCAGGAAAGACAGACCCCCCCCCCCCAACTGTAAGGGAAAACTGAATTCTGTTATGGTGCTTGTCCATTTGTGTCTCTCTCAAGTCACTGGAATTCATGTTCTTTAATTGGAATTCCTGAGTTACAGTGGCCATGGCAACACGTCTTAGCTGCCATGAGCAGCACACATCTTGACAAAATATTTCTTCAGAGATTTGCTTTTAGATGAAAGTCATTATTCAGTGTATTTGGAAGAGTCTAGATGAATTAATGGGTGGCAAGCCCATAATTTTATACTAATTATGAGAGTGAAATTAAGGTATTATCTACTGATCACCTACTGTGTCCTAGCCATAATGTTATTGAATTTGGTCTTCATAGTGTTCTTACATTGTGGATGTCCCTGTCACCCATATTTTATAGATAAAGCTGCTAAAACACTAACAAGTGGCTTGATCTAGGCAATTCAGCTGCCAAGAGTGAAACTGGACCTTGACCTTCTGTTGTCTGAACCTTACAGGCTCATTACAGAGCAAACTTGGGGTATCCCCCAGCAGGGATAAATCTTGATTGTCAAAGCTGGAGTTCATGTCATAGGATCTAAGGCAGCAGCAAGCTCAATGGGTTCCAGTGAATTTGACCAGGGATTTAAAGATCCATGTTCACATAAGGATCAGAGATGGGATCCTAGAGCCCAAAAAGTCATTGCCCCAACACATTGTATCTTGGACTTCTCTTGAGGACAGAGGGCAAGGCATCTTAGACACTATGGCACTTAGACACTGTGTATAATTTTGTTTTATTCTATGTGTGTGGATGTTTCACCTGTTTGAATATCTTTGTACCATGTGTGTGCTTGGTGCCTGAGAAGGCCAGAAGAGACCCTCAGATCCTTTAGAACTGGAGTTGCAGATGGTTGTGAGCTGCCCTGTGGGTACTGGGAATTGAACCAAGGACCTCTGGAAGAGCAGCCAGTGATGTTAACTACTGAGCCATCTCTCCAGCCCCATATTTAAAAATGTATTTTCATCTCATTTGTTTGTGAATTTTGTGCATATATGTGAGGGGACATGCGTGTGGCAGGGTACATGCATGGAAGTCTGAGGGCAACTTGCAGAAGCATGTTCTTGTCTACCATGTGGTCTGGGGTATCAAATTTAGGTTGTGAGCCTTATTTATTACTGGCCAGAAGTAATAAAGTAATAAAAATAAAAAAGGCAAGCATCCTTATTTATTACTAACCAGAAGAACTATTGTTATTTTCCACCAAAATTACTCTCAATTGCTTAACAGTTTGTATCGAAACTCCTTATGCTGCTGGTTAAGGGCTCTCGGAACCGAACTGAGCAGAACTGAACTATGGTTTCATCTTCTCTCATGTGACTCCAGTAAATACACATGCAGGTCTCTGGGCAATGACTCAACCCAAACCCAGCTTGTGCTCTTCCTTTTCTCTCTGCCGCTCACCTGTTCTGTGCTGTTAAAATGGCCCAGTTGCCTTGCCCCACCCCCAGTCTCCACTTCTCAGTTCTTTGCTTCTCTCCCCATCCTATGGTCAAACGGTGACACTCCATTCCTCTTTTTTACAAATCAGGAATCTCTCTCTCTCTCTCTCTCTCTCTCTCTCTCATACACACACATTCTTGATGATAATTTGACTTTCATGTCTTTGCATCCTACCTAACTGTGGGATAGTTTTTTACAGTTATCTTTTCCCCCAACACCATTGGAAGACCCTTGAAGGAGGGCTCTAAATTCCTCTTTACCCCTGTAGGGCCTTTCATGGTTCCTCTCATCTAGCAGTTTTCCAAGAATAAATGGTGACATGCCTCTATCTAGTCTTGAAAATCCTGACTCTGGATCTGGAACAATTTAGAGCAGTGTTTCTCAACCTTCCTAATGCTGCAACCCTTTAATACAGTTTCTCACATTGTGATGACCCCCAACTCTAGAATTATTTCATTGCTACTTCATAGCTGTCATTTTGCTCTTGTTATGAATCATAATGTAAGTATCTGATATGCAGGATATCTGATATGTGACCCCTAAGTGGTCATGGCCCACATGTTGAGAACCACTGGGTTTAGATTCTTGTTACGGATTTGAGGGTGTTCTCTGGCTACCCAGATTCATATGCTGACAGACACTCAGACTCCAGGACCTCAGAATATGATTGTGTTTGAACTGTCATTAGTTGTGGGGTGGATGCTGGAGTTGGGTGGGTCTCTATGTCGCTATAATTGGTGTCCTTATAAACAAAGGCTTGGATGTGTGCAGAGAAAGCGCCACACGAGGGCTGGAGCGGTGCTGTCACAGAGCAGGGTTCTGCTGGAACCGAGGCCTGGAGCAGACCCTCTGTCCCTTAGGCCCATCAGCACCCTGATTTCAGACTCCCTCACCCCCACTGGAGAGCTGAGAGATCATTTGCTTAACCCTCCCAGTGTGTGGCAGCTTGCTGTGGTAGCCCCAGGAAACTAATATAAGCCTGGTGAACTGGTCTTCCCTATGGCAGTTTTAGATGACTCTGGAGGCTGAGGTGGGGCTGTCTGATAGCAGAGGTGCCCGAGAACCTTCTCTGGAAGCTGTGCTCCTCTCTCAGCACCAGAAACTGGGTGCACCACACAAAACATAGCCTTCCTGCTTCTTACCGCGTCTCTCCACGATCCCAGTCTTTCTCAGCGCCAATTAAAAACACCAGTGACAAAACCACCTGGATTTCTGGCGTGATTTGGAAAACAAGGAAGAC
>CABHPP010110060.1:5740-24177 GCA_902168425.1 Peromyscus attwateri | reverse complement strand
CACACACACACACACACACACACACACACACACACAGCATGAACTTTTAACTTTTTCCATTGTGTTGCTCCCCGAAGGTTGCTGCCTCCCCTGTTAAGGGTTGCATCGTTTCTGAAGGCCTGAGGCTTTTCCTACTAAAACATGGTTGTGTTTCTTCCCACTGAATAGGGGCATAGAAAAGGAGAGAGTCTTCTTTCTGACTTTGTCTCACAATGCAAAGCTGTATTTTAGCTAGTGGTCAACTAATGTCTGTTGTTTGTTTTTGCTCCTTTGGGGGGCCCGCCACTCAGCTCCCAAATAAACCACACACAGAGTCTTATTACTTATAAAAGCCCGGCCTTAGCTTGGCTTGTTTCTAACCAGCTTTTCTTTACCCAAATTATCCCTTCTGCCTTTTGCCTCTGGGCTTTTTCCTTTTTGTACTTCTGTAATCTTACTTTCACTCTTACTCTGTGGCTGGCTGGGTATCTGGGTGGCTGGCCCCTGATGTTTTCCTCTTTCTCTGGCTACTTCTTTTCTCTTCTCCCAGATTTCTCCCTCTATATATTCTCTCTGTCTGCCAGCCCTGCCTATCCTTTCTCCTGCCTTGCTATTGGCTATTCAGTTCTTTATTATATCATCAGGTGTTTTAGAGAGGCACAGTAACACAGCTTCACAGAGTTAAACAAATGCAACATAAACAAAAGTAATACACCTTAAAATACACCAACAAATGTTCCATTAGCATTCTGGACCTCAGACATAGGCTTAGTGATCATTCATATTCAATTCACATTAATATTCAATTTTGACACCAGATCTCCTGGGGATTTCTCTTTCTACCGGGCACATCTTACCTTGCCGACATACAAAGGGTCGGTCCCAGTATACTCTTCCAGCACAAAAAACTGATTCCAAACCCAGCTCCTCTTGCTTCGCTGATGTGACTGTGGCCTGTCTGAGAAGAGCGTTTCTAGTTCAACTCCTGGCATTGGAGTGCTGGAGAGAACGGTTGTTGTAAGGTCCATCAGTGCCCAGAAGTACAAGGACGTGCCAAGTCCAAGCCGGCTCTTTGCATTGCTCATTCTACCTGTAGTCCACATGGGCTTGCAGGAGTTCCACAAGTCAAGTAGGGCGGGAAGCACTGGGGTTGAGTATTTTCCAAATAACACAAGTCACACCACAGGTTGTTGGAAACTCATTGCTTCCCAAAGGAGGTCCCCGTTCAAGTCAATCTGCTTGGAGCTCAAGTCCTGTCAAGTTAAGGGAAACACTGTCAGGGGATTTCTTCCTGGGGGCTGCTTGCAAGTTTTCCAGAAGTGGCAGTCAGTGTTTGGTTTTCTGCTCAATGAGTGAGCTGATTATCCCTTAAGACATGTCTCCTTATAAGTAGTATTTTGACTATAAAAAGACAGTGTATCTTGCTATAATCAGATCCAAACATTTGGATCTGGATTCTAAGACAATAAAACTAGTACAAAAAAAATCTTCTTCTCAGCAATAGCTTACCTTGGTGGCTAGACTGTGTTATTGATTAGCTTGAAAAATTAATAGTGTGTTCTTCAAAATGTATATAATCAGAAAACCTCCTGAACTCTTTAGAATAGCATTTGCTTCTAAAATTTACATCTACCAGCTAACATTTCCATTAGTTCAACTGCTTTTCTTGGCTTATTAAAAATAGAAAAAACTAGACTTCTTTTTCCATTGACAATTATCTTGTACCTATCCTTGTTATTGATTATGCTATGAATCTTGGGCTTCATTTATGAGCAGCCATGGACCACTTCTGACTTTAATCATTCTCTGAACTCATGAGAATCAAGTTTCACACTCTACTGCTTCAGCTGTGAAGTGCTGATAGGGGCTGCTAGTGTGACCTTTCTGGGATGTGAATGGCCAGTTAATCATTATATCCTTCACAGGGGACTTTAAAGTGCTATTAGTCATATGCCACCATGAGTAAGCTAACAGTTGATCTAATAGATTTCCTTTCCTGATCTGAAAGACTCATGTAGGCAAAGGAATGTTAACTTCTACCTAGCAAACAGATTTTCATCAGTCACACTGCTTCTGTGGCTATGGAGTCAGATTTAACCAGTGACCTCACTCCTGGGCTGTGACCTCATCAACATTTTCTTCCCTTCCATGACTGGGTTTGATGAGATAGCGTTGCACTTGGGCACTCATCAGAGCAACAGAAGTGTTTTCTGTGGGCTTACTATTTCACTGCTAACTCAAGAACCGCTGCTGTGCCTTAGAACAAATGTTTGCACCTGAAGGTTTCAGATCAGTACAACAACTAAACAGTGATCCTTTTTCTGAAAGTGACTTAGAATGAATGCATTGATGCTAACTCAGGTCCTTCCACCTGTCATCTTCATAACAGGGTTAGCATTCTCTCTAATACTCACCACTGAGATGCACGAAAAGATTTAAAAATATCTTATAATAATTCATACAGTGTCATTTCAGTCTGTGAGAAGTTACATCAGTGAGAGCTGATGGAGAGGAAGTCTGAGGAAACTGGTTTTGTAACAGAACAGGGTAGCCATGCCTCCTTTGAGTTCTGACTTTAAAGACAGACAGTGCCTTAAGGAAAACACAAGCTATGTGTGCCTTATTTGGCTGATTCATTTGTGGTACTGGTAGAAAGTGAGTTCCCAGATAGTAGCAGTTCCTTCTCTCTGTGGATGCAGCAACAGAAACCCAGACACTCTCTTTTTCTAGTCTCTAAGGGGAGTGTTTTAGAAGGAGGACCCTTAATATGGGAGCAACTTGATGGAAAAGATTGATGAGACTAGAATATGCTGTCTTGGGGAAATATAAGGTGAAGTATAGGGTATCACCCCACAAAACAGATAGCCAGATCACCATGCTTGGCAAATCATAAAGGAAACATGTCTATGCATTATCTAAACACAAGGTCACTTAGGATTTCCCCAAGAGCAACAGATTAACTCAGACAGTTTAGACTCTGGTTGTCTCTTTGCCTCTGACTTGTCCACCTCAAGTTATCAAGACAGTGATTAGAGCTCACTGATTGACTCTGTGAGTGGCTCCCATATCTACTTTTCACCTGTTAAGCAGATGCAGTAATTCTCCTGTCTACTCAGCAGGACTCTCTTGAGGATATGATGGGATAATTCAGGTTAAGGACAAAAGTGACCACTGGCACTTCTTGAATCACATAAATTTCCTAGATCATGTGTAAAAATAATGAAGACAAGCATAAAACATATTTCCTACATATTCAAAACATATTTGTACAACTGGGAACAGAATCCCCCAAGGGCTTGTAACATAGATCACCATATAGATCTCTAATGTGTGGTGAGTACTGTTTCATAGAAAATTCTGGCTCAGTCCAATTCTATAGTAACCACTCATGGCTTTTTCTTATGAATATATTTAATAAAGGGATAGTTACTAGAAAACTCTGTAATAGTAGAGAAAGTTCTTTTATAGATTGCATTCATCAACATATAATGTGCTTTATGTGTGTACATATATGTGCATTTTGGCTAATATCTGCACTTCATGTAAGACTTCTTTCTAGTACACTTAGTGATTTTCTCTGGCTCTATTGAGAACTTTGCTTTGGATTGTGTGTGTGTGTGTGTGTGTTTAAATGACTGACTAAATGTCATGAACAGAGCAAGATTTGAGGAAATGTTGAAAAAGTTTAAGTAGTGACCATTATATTCTCCCATCTCTCATAAATTAGACAAGTATTCCTGCCAATTAAGCTCTCCTATCCTTACATATAGGTATGATCTGAAGAGTTCAAGAAAAAAATTCCAGTGGAAGCTTTGTGATGAATATTTTGTAGGCAGTTCAAGTGCTTCATCTTTTATCTCTCTCTCTTGCCTACTTGGTCCCCCTACAAATGAGTGCAAAGTTTTATTTTCTCTCCTTTCATTGTATATGCACCAAAGTGACTTTGGAGTGTCTAGGCTGTGTGGAGCCCTCTGTGATTCTGCAAAAGCTGGTGGTCCCTGGGCCCTCTCAGATTCAGTAATAAAAACTTCCATGCCTGTAAACTCCCCTGTGCTACGGAACTGGGTGGTGACAGATGATGGAGAGCATACTGTTTCTGCTTCCTTGGGGTGAAACACATGAGAAACACTCCTTGCCTAAATTTTCAGAAATAAAAAAAAACAGGCTGTACAATAGTAATACTTGTTCTTATCACAGTTAGTTGTTTTCTACAAAAGAAGGGAAAAGCAGTCATATTAGACTTATTAACCATTTTGCAACTATAAGTCATGGTTCTCACCTTTATATTTTTCTGTGGATGTGAATAGATTGCTTGTTTGAGGCTACTTACTGTTCTTGTAAATGAAGATGCTGACATGAATATCTATATACACAGGTCTGCCTTTAGGAGAATACCCATGCCACATGAAGACTACATTAGTGGAAATTGACTTCTGTGTTAAATGAATCTTTAAAAAGTTCCCCACCCCCTATTCTTCTGAAAGAAAGCAAACAGCTTGGTAATGAACACAGTAGGAGGAAATTAAAGTTGTGCTCAAAGTGTGTTCTCAGTGAATTGTTTATTTCCTTACTTAAATTCCTTGTGATATTTAAAATGTAGATGGGAGGGTGGTTACTGCTTTCTCCTTGAAATGAACTGGGCTTTTATGGTCTTTCTCTGATTTCTCTGCTCATTATACCAGTCTTCCTGAGCTTTTCATGGAAATGGAAGAATTGCTCAGAAAACCTCAAATGAGGGCTCTACAGAAGTAGTTGATGTTAGAGACTCCCTGTAGGAAGGGAGGGCAGTTGGTGCACTGTTTGGTCTGATGCCTTCAGTGTAGTTAATTTAAGTATGTGTTGATAGTGGTATCTGCTAACATATTTAAAACTTTTTTTTTATAAACATAAAAAAATTCATTGTAAGCTTCAGGGAGTAAACTTGGATCCACCCCTTGCAGGTCAAATGGATTCCAGATAAATATCCCTAAGTGCCTCTACCTGCCTATTCATGAGGGTGGGATCCCTCTCTCTTCCCTGGTCTTGAGACTGTCCTCCCCAAACTACTAGGACCATGGGCCTGGAAGTTTCAAATGTATACCCAAGATAAAAATTTTCCCCTAAACTCCTTAACTCTGTCTTTTATCCCTAATATGTATTTGTTCTAGTAGATTTCTAATCAACTAAAGATTGCAAAATGCTCCAAACTCACCAGCTTTACATATTATCCCTTGGATGGAATTTCCAACCAGCCTGAGCTTCTGCATCCTAGAGGGCTCCAAAGCAGCTAGCCTGGGCAGTCCAGCCTCACAAACTGCTCCAGCGTGATCTGCACTTCCCTACCCCAGATGGTCCCATAAAGCCAGGACAGCTAGTGAAACAGCCTGCTCCACTGGCCTTGGCCAGCATTCCAGTTTTTTTGGGTTCCCAGCAACAATGCCTCAGAGTCAGTAGGAAGCAGTCACAGAAAAGACTGCAACTCCTCTTATCATTTATTATCAACCAAAAGGCTGGAATGTTAGGTCTCAAAGCAGGGACAAATGGGTAACCGAGGTACCTATAAACATATCAAAGTGGACCTGATCATCAAGTTCTCCCAGTATCCCTCAGTCCCTACCTGTTACAGGGTATGGCTGGCATACCATACCCCCTACCTTAAACTTCTCCAGCCAAGAGGCTGGGGGCTGCTCCCCCCCCACTCTCAGTTGCCCTTCCTTATATAATGCAGCCATTTTGGTTACCCAGCCCCCTTTTCATTAACCCTTTATTCTCCTGCTCTTTCCCTCTCTTTCCTCCCCTCTCTCCTCTCCTCACATTTCCTGCTCATGGCCATGTTCACCTTGGACTCTCCCAGATCTCTGCCTCTGGCTATGCTCTCCCTTTTCTCTACAATAAACCTTCTCCTGTACCATACCCAGGAGCAGTCATGCCCTTCCTTTATTATTTCTTTTTAGGTTTCTGTATTTCTTCAGCAATCACTCTGATTCTTATCATGAGCTTCAAAAATGCACTTCAAAAAAAATAAGGAAAGAGAAACTTCATGGAGATCTTAGAGATGGCAATGAAACATGACAGTACACCATAAGGCGCCTCACAATAAATCAGGATGTAGCTCAGCATCCCACACTGTTCCATGTCTCAATCAAGGGTCTCTTGAGAGGCTTAGGAGTCAGACTCCTTTAGTATAAATGGCAGGATTTCCAGAGAATGACATGTGTGGTCCCAGGGACAGATATAACTAAAATGCTCATATGGTGATCATATATTTAACTATACATGGCTTACAAACAATAGTTCCTTATGGAATTACACAAAGAAAATATTCTTCAGTAACTTTGTCAGTAATATTTGGACATTTCTGAATCTGTTTGCTACCTTGGGAATCCATTTGGAGAAGGGTGCATGACATGATGTTGAATGCTGAAAAGAGACAATTTCCTTCCCTTCAGAGGATCCGCTCATACCTTTCTCTCCCAGTAGCCACTAGGTAAGTAAGAACCCCAGCCTTCATGACAATGAACTCACCAACCCACTTCTAGTCCTCTGCTGTTGAGGCCCTCAACTCTCCCTTTATTAAAAATAGATTTTTTTCATACAATATATCCTGATTACAGTTTCCCTTCCCCGCTTCCATCCCGATCCTCTGCCCTTCTGTCTCTCATTAGAACAGAACAGGCTTCTAAGAGATACCAACAAAATAAAACATAATAAGATAAAAAAAAAAAACTATCACATCAAACTTGGACAAGGCAACCCAACAGAAGGAAAGGAGCCCCCAGAGAAGGCACGCGAAGCAGAGACCCGCTCATGCACACACTCAGGAGTCCCACAGAAACACTAAACTGAAAGCTATAGTGTATATGTAGAGGACCTGGTGCAGGACTGTGTAGGCCCTGGGTTTGCTGCTTCCGTCTCTGAGTTCATATGAGGTTTGCTCAGTTGATTTAGAGGGTGAAGCCTCAATTCTTGGTGGATCCAGGACTTCCCAGGTAAAGACTCACTGCATTTTCAGTTCTCTTATCACCTCCTCCACAGTCCTTATCTGCCCCACAGGACCTCATTTTCTCCAATTAATGTTTCTAAGATGGCCTGTGTCTTAAAACCAGTGTGTGGTCATTTCATGAGCTCACACTTTCCTCATTTACCCCTCAAGGAAATGGTTGGTAAACTGTTGATGTATAGAGAACTGAGGGATTGTGACATTCAAAAAATGAAAGAAGAAGAAACAAGAGGATACCTAATTTCCCCAAGGACTTCTCAGGGTGAGTAGGCAGCGCTCTTGCTTCTTCTAATTTTGGTAAGCGTTACATAAATTCTCCTGTTGCTTCAGACTGTTGTCAGTTCTTTCTCATCTCCAGCTGCTTGCTTTCTCCATATTCCCTACAGCCAAACTAGTCTATGCAAATGGAACTGTGAAGTTCATAAACAGACCTGTGGGGTTGATGTGGCAGGAGAAAGCATAGGACGTCTTACCTGAAGGTTAGGAGTGTGCTCTGATTTTGTATAAGAATATGAAGATGAGGCTGTGTGGTAGTTTGAGTGAAAATGCCCCCATAGGCTCACAGGGACTTGCACTATCAGGAGATGAGGCCTTCTTGGAGTAGGTGTGGCATTGTTGGAGGAGGTGTGTCACTGGGGATGGGCTTTGAGGTCTCAGAAGCTCGTGCTAGCTCTAGTGTGTCTCTTCTTCTTTCTGCTACCTGTGGATCAAGATGCAGAACTCTCACCTCCTTCTCCAGCACCATGTCTGCCTTTATGCCACCATGCTTCCCACCATGTTGATAATGGACTAAATCTCTGAACTGTAAGGCAGCCCCAAGTAAATATTTTCCTTTATAAGAGTCTTTGTGGTCATGGTGCCTCTTCACAGCAGTAGAATGTTGTGGGATATTTGTATACTGTGTGAAAATGTATTGCTGTGACTGGTGTAATAAAAAGCTGAACAGCAAATAGCCAGGCAGGATGTATAGATGGAACTTCTGGGCAGAGAGAGAATGCTGGGAAGAAAGTGGGCTGGACGGTGGTGGCGCATGCCTTTAATCCCAGCACTCGGGAGGCAGAGCCAGGTGGATCTTTGAGTTCGAGGCCAGCCTGGTCTACAGAATGAGATCCAGGAAAGGCGCAAAGCTACACAGAGAAACCCTGTCTTGAAACCCTGCGCTCCCCCACAAAAAAAAAAAAAAAAAAAAAGAAAGTGGAGCCACAAGCCTGGAAGAGAGGCAATGCCATGTGATAGAACATAGATTACTATAAATGGATTAATTTAAGTTATAAGAGCTAGTTAGAAACAAGTCTAAGCTATAGGCTGAGCTTTTATAGTTAATATTACAGTTCTGTGTCATTATTTGTGGGCTGTCAGCCAACAAGAAACTATGTCTACAATAGAAACCATAACTAAAACAGAAGTTGGTACCAGGGACTGGGATATTGTTGTGATAAGTCTGACCATGGTTTTTGTTTGGAGAATGTGGACTTTGGGTCTGTATTAGAAAAGCAGTTGAAAGCTTTAAGTGGGGCTTAATGGGCCATCCTAGTAGGAACATGGAAGACAGTCATGCTGAGGGTGATTTGTACTGTGGGGGCCTGGATCAAGAGGTTTCAGAAGAGAAGAATATTTGTATGGGGCCTAGAGATCATCCTTGTTTTTTTATAGCCAAGAATGTTACTACTTTCCCCCACCCCTTATCTGAAAAGTCTGCCTGAGCATAAATTGAAGAGTTTTGGATTAATAGCATTGGCAGAGAAAATTTAAAAACAGCCTAGTTTTGATTCTGTTGTGTGGTCATTAGTGTTCACTACCATGAAGATCTATAATGAAAAGGAGCAAGATGAGCAATGAAAAATACAAAATGTACAGTTCAGGGAAAAAGGGGGCTCCAGAAAATGGAATGGAGATAATCCTGTGGTCAAGGAGATAAACAGAAAGACAGATTAAAGAAAGTCTGATGTTAGATGGAATAAAAGGAGTGGTGACCTCAGGTAAAGACCCCACCCAGCTAAGATTCCAACTTGTGAAAAGGAACTAAAGAAAGGCTGAGGGCTAGATGTGGTGGGACACACCTTTAATCCTAGCACTCTAGTGGCAGAGGCAGGCAGATCTCTGAGTTTGAGGCCAGCCCGGTTTACAGAGCAAGTTTCAGGACAGCCAAGCTTAGACAGTGAAGGAAACCATTGAAAACAGAAAGCTGGTGAAGATGTTTGAACAAGGGGGGCATGTTCCAGTCCCAGTAAGCAGAAGAACTTAGCAGCTTCAGCCATGTGGTTCTGGCTTTAGAGTCAAGGACAGAAGAAAGGGGTTATGGAATCTCCATCCGCTACTAAAGAAAGCTGCTGAGGACAGGCATGTGTCAGGGTATACCTGCATGGAGGCCTGGAGAGGCCATTGTGTGAAGCTGTGAAGGTGAAGCCTGGATTGTGTTGGAGACGCCAAGATTTTGGAGATTCCAGAGCCATGAGATAACTGCCAAGGAAAGCTGCTAATTGGAAGTGGAACAATTCTAAGAGAAAGAAATATGTTATAATCAACAAAGCTGAAAGAAGTTGGAGATCTGAATAGTGCTTTTATATCAGACATGGAGATGCAAAATTAGGAGTTTGCCCAGCTGGTTTTCAGTCTTGCTTTGGTCCAGTATTTCCTCACTGTGCTCCCTCTCCATGCTTTTGGAATGGTAATGTATATCCTGTACCATTTTATGTTGGAAGTACGTGATCTGATTTTTGATTTTAGAGTTAAGAGATTGCATGGGTCTCAGAAGAGACTTTGAACTTTGGACCTGTAAACAGTGTTGACACTATTATAGACTATGGGGACTTTTGAAGTTAGACTAAATGCATTTTGTATTATTATATAGCCATAAGCCTATGGGGGCCAGGGAATGGAATGTGATAGTTTGAATAAAAATGGCCCCATAGGCTCATAGGGACTGGCACTATTGGGAGGTGTGACCTTGTTGGAGTGGGTGTGACATTGTTGGAGGAAGTGTGTCACTGGGGGCAGACTTTGAGGTCATAGAAGCTCAAGCCAGACCTAGTGTGACTCAGTCTTTTTATACTGTCTGTGGATCAAGATATGTAACTCCAAGCTCCTTCTCCAGCACCATGTCTGTCTGCATGCCACCATGCTTCCCACCATAATGATAATGGACTAAACCTCTGAACTCTAAGCGAGCCCCAATTAAATGTTTTTCTTTATAAGAGTTGCTGTGGTCATGGTATGTCTTCACAACAATAAAACCCTAACTAAGACAGGATGTGAGTGTGTCTGTGTGCATGTGTATGTGTGTGGGGTGGGGTGGAGGTAAGTGGGTCATAGGAATAGAGAAATAAAAGAGCAGAAAGCTTGACTTATGTACTTAACAGCTGGACTTGAAAACTGTAGCTGGCCCCATCATGAATGCACATTGATCTAGCTATAACTCCCCTCCCTTGGAGGTGAATAAAGGCATTCCCCCTTTAGGAATCCTGCTGCTGCTAGCATTCATGCCCAAGCCTTCTCAGCTTTTCATCCACATAATAAACAGTTTCTGCATTTGAGGATACTGTTCCACCCTTTTGGTGTCTCTAAGACTGGCAAATAGATTCCTGCTGGTCTTCCACATGCAGTAGTGAGTAAGTGTTTTAATCCTCATGGAGTCAAGAAGTTTTTGACCTACTTTACCCTTCCTTCGCTTTTCACTTTTAATCAAGCTAATGAAACTGCAGCCCAGTCCATGGGCAATTTCTCTGACTACAGTCAGACAAGAATGATCACTTCTGATTTTTGAGACTTGTCCCACATGCTCACTAATGTCTCATCTTATTAAACACTTGTAATTGTGTTAAATTTCTGACTGTTTATTAAAAACGTATTTAAAAATACAATTATTTGATTAAAGTTCTTTGAAAAGGAGCTCAGGACAGTTGTGGTGGCACACGCCAGTAATTCCAGCACTCTGGAGGCAGAGGCGGGAGAATTGCCACAGGTTTATGGCCAGCCTGGTCTACATAGTGAGTTCAAGGCTGTCTAAAGTCTGAAATAAAAGAAAATTAAAAAGCAAAGAAAGAAGTGGCAAGCAACTGACCTACTCAGTGTTTCCCTCTGCTCCTTGCCTTTGAGAATATTCTTGTTTCATTGTGTTGCCATGACAAATACCGTGATCAAAAGCCACTTAGTGGAGGAGTTTCTTCCGGCCTTCAATGACAGTCCATCCTTGGGAAGTCAGGACAAGGACTCAAGCAGGATGCTAGAGGCAGACTTGCTTACTGATCCACACAGTGTTACTTCCAACCAAGGAACTCCCTTCACAATGAAAGAAGCGCAGCAGAAATGATGGTGGTTGCTGCTTGACTGCTGCCTGCAGGCTGGTTTATACTCAGCTTTCAGGTGCAGCTCAAGCCTATCTACCCAGGGAATGGTGCTGCCTATAGCGGACTGGGCCCTCTGACATCAACTAACAATCACAACTATCTTCTACAGACAGTTCCACAGGCCAATCTGATCTGTGCGGTCCCTCATTGAAACTCCCTACTGAGGTGATGCTAGGCTGTGCCAAGTGGACAGTTAAAGCTAACTAGGGGGACCCACAACAATTTACCTGTAGGGAAAAGAATTTGGAGCACAGATAAATTTGTTATTTAAATGAAGTTTTTTGTTTGTCTTTGGAGAGTCTCACGGTGAACCCAGAGCATGTCTGACACTTTTGGAGGATCCTAAGAATCTTGAGTGCTGGAGTTACAGGCACGTACTACCACAGCTAACCTAAGATTAAGATATAAGACTTTACTATCAAATGTATTTACTCAGAGAAGGAATGTCTAGCCAGAGAAAGAAAAAACAGTGGATTCACGGCTTAGTATTTGTATAATTTTGAGCAATGACCTAAACTCCTTGAGTCTGAGTTTGTCATGTACAGATGAGATAGTCATAAACTCTCTTAGAGGGCCTTTGAACTAAGAAAATAAGTGTGCCATTTCTGCCACAGTGTCTGGCAGATGGTTAAGCTTGTGTCTGAAAACCACCGGTGCTCAATGGGTGTGTTTTTGGCTTTGTCTCCTTTCAGAAGTTTACAGTTTAGGACGAGAAGCTGCCGCTAATGCTAGAGGTGGAAACAGCAGGACTAAAGACTGGCATCGCAGCAGCAGCAGCAGCAGCAGCAGCAGCAGCAGCAGCAGCAGCAGCAATGACAGGGTTGCAGCCGTCCCAGCCGCGTGAACACCAGGTGGTGTCGGGGGTCCTCACTCTATGCCAGGCTGTGCTACCGCGTTTGATTCATCTTGTCTTTTAACCATTCAAGAATTCTGTGGATAGATTTTTATTTCCCTACTCTGCAAAGAGACCAACAGTGGTTGGTATGCAGAGGTCAGTTTTACAGTCTTGCAAATGGACACTGCTGGTGATCCACAGCTAGGAAGAGGGTGAGCTGGGATCCATCTTCAGGAGTTGTTCCCAGCATGCTCAGCCCATCACGTACTGTATCACAGGTCTGACTGTGACGAGGGCTACAGGTCCTTGGTTGCAAAATGCTTGGCCTGTCAGAAGAGGGAGATCTGAATTTTGTGAGAACAGAAGGTTATGAACACTTATGACCAGGCCTTGAAGGAGAGAGGTGGACATTTCAGGTAAAGAAAACCAACAGAGAGGTGTAAAGTGTCCAGGGCCTGCTTGGGAGAAGAATAGCACAGTTTCTTAGAGAACAGAGTTCATGTCAAGGAGTAATGAGTGCCGGGGAGGTGGCTCTACAGATAAAGCCCTTGCCACGCAATCCTGAGTGCTCACATCCTTAGTATCCACAAAAACGCTGGGTGGACATGGACGCTCGCCTGTAATCCTAGTGCCTGGGAGGTGAAGGCAGGTTCCCTGGAGCAAACTGGCTAGCTAGACTAGCTGCATTAATGAGCTTCAGGTTCTGTGAGACCTGCCTCAGTAAAGAAAGTGGAGCGCAACTGGAGAAGACATCTGACATTGACAGACTCTGGCCTCCATATGAACCCACACGTGTACACGAGAACACACATACACATATGCACGTATACCACATACACACTTGAACAAATTAGAGTGCAATGGGATATGATGCAGGAAATCAGGCGCAAGCCACTACTGTTGGAATTGATGTGCTTCCAACATATGGATCTGTTTAGAGTGAACAAGACAAGGTTCTAACATGCCAACCCTACAAAGGAGCAAAACTGTAGATAGGCAGTTGGCAAGGAGGCCAGAGAACCAGCCGGATGGCCAGGAGAAACTGGGCAGGGCATCTTTAGGCAAAGGTCCTGAAGAAGGAAAGCCTGGTTAGATGCTTGGAGAGGCAGACTCCAGGGCTTTCTTTCCCACTGAAGGCCCGTGTGAGAGAAGAGGCCCGTGACTGTGCTGGGCCATGGCAGGAAGTGGGGAGGAGGCACTCACTAGACACAAAATAATAAATCTGGATCTAGACTTCAGGATAAAAGATTCATCATTCCTTGCCTGATTATTTTAAGAGGCAAGAACTTTCTTTCTCTTTCTAGTCCAAACCTTCAAAGCAGCTCTGGGCATAAAGAATGTGCGCTCTTCTCTCTTAGAGCACGTCTCGCCTCTGCTGAGCTCTAGCCTCGACCCAGCTCCGCACAGCTCGGGCTGTGTGTGTGCCACGTGGCTTCCCTTCGGCTGCTGTGCTGAAACTTCCCCTCGGCCAGGGACTTTGTCCAGTGCTGCTCCGTCTATGCATTCTCTCTCACACTGGAACAGTGTTTAGCTCTCCTTCCTCTAGTATGCACGAAATGACACAGCCACGCTGCTGAGCTCTCCAAGAAGAAAACATGGCCCACTCCCTGCAGAAAACAGAACAAAGGCTGGAGAAGCGGCTCACTGGGTAAAGCTCCTGCTGAGCCCGGGACTTGAACTCCACAACCCTAGACCCCGAAGGCTGTGAGAGGGCAGACTCCCACATGTTGTAGACTGCCCTCTGACTTCCACTTGTGAGCTGTGGCATCCAAATACATATCCACACTTGGAAGTGCCCCCTCCACCTACACGCATGCACGCATGCACGCACGCACGCACGCACGCACGCACGCACATAATAAAAATTTAAAAAACAAATTTAAAAAGTAAATAGCCTGGCGGTGGTGGCGCACGCCTTTAATCCCAGCACTCAGGAGGCAGAGCCAGGTGGATCTCTTTGAGTTTGAGGCCAGCTTGGGTTACCAAGTGAGTTCCAGGAAAGGCGCAAAGCTACACAGAGAAATCCTGTCTTGAAAAACCAATAAATAAACAAACAAACAAAAAAACAAACAAACAAATAAATAAATAAATAAAAAATAATAATAAAAAGTAAATAAAAACAAAGCTTTAATTGGTGATTATTATTTTCTTGTTGAAGTGAAATAAAAATTTCCATTATATGTGTTTAGAAAAAGATTCTTGTGGAGCATGATACATATTGTAGAATCTTGTTTTAAGACCAGGCATGGCTCTGCACTCAAAGTAAGAGTTGGACAGTTTTCTTAATGTTATAAGACTGGATGGAGGGTAGTGACCTTTATCTGGTTGTTACAGGTTATCGTGACCTAATCTTGTAGATTGTTATTATTTTAAAATGATTTCTTCCCTGTGTTTCCCTCTCTGGTGTCTTCTGCAAGTTCTTTGTATAGTCAGTCCCTCTCACAGCTTCCTTCTGTCTTGTAACCACTTTCCTATTTTATATCCATATTACATTATCTTGGAAACATAGGTAATCCCCTTTATTCATGTGCCATTGACAATGCAGTATGGGACACAAACAAAATACTTAGTGACAATGAACTTTTCAACTGTAAAAATGTATTAGCAGCTTGATATTATTTTTGCCTTCAAGTTTCTAATCCGATCAAATCTGTATTTTCCATGTTCAATTTTAATGTTCATTTATGTATTTACATTTATCTTGCAGTGCTGGGCAAATACTCTAGTAGTGAGCTACCTGTCCAGCCTTTTAATACCGGGTCTTACTGGGTCCCATTAGTGCACATCTTGAGAGGCATAGGTAACAAAAGGCTGTGGAACATTAGCACAAGGCAAGGAAATGGGGAGCTTTCTCAGTTGAGGCTCCTGCTTCTGGTCAGCAATGTGTAAGGCCTTCAGTGTGAGAAGTTCTTGGAATGGCAGTATCTCATGAAGGTTAAAGACTGTTGCAGAAATGCTTGGGAATTCCACGTGGGAGCTGGGGTTGGAAACTTTGCAGCAGCCTGAGATGATGTGATATTTATTGCTAGTGTAGTCATGACTTGACGTTAAGTTGTGTCTGGAGATTGAAATTCACGAGGGTAGGATGATATGAGTTTATTTAAATGACTTATTAAAATAAGCATAATAAGTACTGAAGAACTGAATAGTAAAAAAGGAGCTTCCAACCAAACCAAATTATTTTAAGATAATTTATGTCTTAGTACTTCTTTTGGTTACTTTTAAGGGTTTCTAGGTTCAAAATAAATTTTAAGTAGGTTTTAATGGTTTGAATCCTTTAGAAACTTGCAACTATTCATTGTATTCCTCCCATTTTATTTTATTTTGAATATTAACTGTGTGTATGAGTGTGTGTACCCTAGCGCATGTGTGGAGGTCAGAGAAAAGTGTAGAGGAGTCAGTCTTCTCCTCCTGCCTGTGAGTCCTAGGGGTTGACGCAGATCCTGAGGCTCGGCAACCAACACCTTTGCTCACTGAGTCATCTCACTGGCTCCTGCAATACCTTTCAGTTGTGAGTTTGTAAGATCAGTGATGAGTGAATACGAAGACGTGGGAGGATATTATTTTTATAATAGTAGTTGGGTAACTCTCCTTACCAAAGTTAGTAAAAGAAAATGATTAGATGATTATTAGAATTAAATTATATATAAAAATTAGGTAGCAGGTATGAGAGAACAGGGCATTTTGTTCCTCATCTATGAAGGGCTCCTTATGTTTGGTGTTAAAGTATTGATCACTAGAATATCAGGCAAATGACAGTCAGAAATGCATAGATAAAATGAGATGGCCAATGAATCTGTATATGAAACACATTTGATTTTCACAAGTACTGACTGTTATACAAGCAGTGAAGTAAAATTTTAACCTATTAATCTGGCAAACATTAAAAAACAGGCTAAGTAGTATTGCTGAATATATGTATGTGCATATCCTTTTCATGGGAGCGAAGATTGATATGAACTTTCTAGAAGATAATTTTGAATCCTGTATCTTATGACTTTTGTATGGCTATGTAACTGATCCTAAGGAATTACTTATGATACGTGTATTATTTAGATCTGTGTTTATTTTAGGATTCTTACTATAGCACAAAATGAAAACAGCCAAGTTATACAACAGTAGATGATTAAAAAATTGATGGGCTAATTGATCTTTGAAGGAAGGTTAAAAATTAGTTTTAAACTGTTTTGAAAAGCACCATTTTCATCAACTTCTTAACATACTGTTGTAATAACGTTCAGTTGGAAGTACTGAAAGTTAGCCACTTCATAGTTATGTGAGAGACTAGGAAACTATCCATTATGCTAGTATTAACTGGTCCAAGACCAACTTGGTCATTACCTGAAATACCTAATTATAGTCAGAAAAGAGAATCATAGGAAACATTGTAACCCTAATGTCCTAGTTCTCACTGTTGACACTGCTTAGAGTCATCTGAAAAAGTAGTCTCAATTTAGTAATTGCCTTTAACTCATTGGTCTATGGGCACTTCTGTGAGAAATTGTCTTAATTGTTAGTTGATGTAGAGGAGTTCAGTCCACTGTGAGCAGCACCATTTCTTAAGCAGGTAGGTGCTGTGGGATGGTCTTTCTATATACTGTGAATATGTGTTGCTACCACTGGTTAATAAAGAAGCTGCTTTGGCCTATGGCAAGACAAGTTAGAGCCAGGCAGGAAATCCAGACCGATACAGGGAGAAGAAAGGTAGAGTTGGGGGAGACAGTGAGAGCCGCAAGGGGAGCAAGATGTAATGGAACATAGGTAAAGCCATGAGACACATGGCAAAACATAGACTAATAGAAGTGGATTAATTTAAGATGTAATAGCTAACTATCAATAAGCCTGAGACATAGACCAAACAGTTTGTAGTTAATATAAGCCTCCGTGTATTTATTTGGGACAGAGCGGCTGTGGGACACAGGAAAACTTATGGCTACAGGTAGGTGGTCTTAGGTTGTATAAGAACTCTAACTGAGCATGAGTTTGAATTACTCAGCAAGCAGAATTCCTCTATGGTTTCTGCTTCAAGTTCATGTTTGAATTCCTATCCTGATTGCCTTCAATGATGGACTGTGACCAGAAGTACAAGCCAAACAAATCCCTTTCTGCCCCATATTGCTTTATGATCAGATTTCTGATTATTTCTTATAGCAGCCAGATGAAAACACAGCACCTAAGATTCAATATTTTCTTCCCCTTATACCACTGTGTCTTAGATCTGTCCCCCAAAAGCATATCCAGCAATATGAATATGAAAAGTTATTGTTTAGTTTATAGGCTGCAGTTATAACCTGTCCATAAAAGTATCAGACAGTAAACTCAAGAAATAATGATTGATAAGTGTCCTCATTTTCTGGACTTTTTTTATTCTCAATGGTGGTATTTATTTTGGCAACTGAAACCATCTTTCAAGTATATAAAGTAGTCTTTTTTTTTTTTTTTTGGTTTTTCGAGACAGGGTTTCTCTGTGTAGCTTTGAGCCTTTCCTGGAGCTCACTTGGTAGCCCAGGCTGGCCTCGAACTCACAGAGATCCACCTGCCTCTGCCTCCCGAGTGCTGGGATTAAAGGCGTGCACCGCCGCCGCCGCCGCCGCCCGGCTAAAGTAGTCTTAATGTAGACTCTGAACATATTAGAAAGTCCCTGTTCCTTCCATCCTCAAAGTCTGGTTTAGCCAACTTCTCACAAGATTATTGAGTATAAACTAGTTTTTACCCTTCTTTGGCTAGTCTCCTTTTGAAAGTGGAGTTAATTTAAATGTTTTCTTCAAATAACCCAAGAGAAAATGGCCACAAATTAGCTTCCTCTAAGAGACGCTGGAGGGGCCAGCACCACTAGTGCGAACCGTGTGAGTGAAAAATCTCCTAGTCGTTTGAGGCTGAGCAGAATCCAGGCTGGATCGGGCCACAAGGTTACTTTAGGGACCAAATTGAGGGGTGAAATTATAACCATCCACTGAGGGATGAGGAAAGAGGGATCTAGTTCACTGGGTCTCCATGATTTGAGCTTGTACTGGAACATTTTGCCATTAAGCTGTTTTCTGGCTCACTATTGTTACAAAACAAATCACATTCAAATATGAAGCTCCAAACAGCAATCATCATCTTAATAGTTCTTGTGGTTTCTTTGGGTCATGAATCTAGGTGGGTCTTGTTTGAATGACTCTATTCTGGGCATGGGTATCTGCAGCTAAATGGTGCCTGAATCTAGAGTTTGGGGTCTAGTGTAGTTGGGGATGCTGGGCAGCTGGGCATCTCTCTCTCTCTCTCTCTCTCTCTCTCTCTCTCTCTCTCTCTCTCT
>CABHPP010110059.1:1146-22080 GCA_902168425.1 Peromyscus attwateri | reverse complement strand
TAGACCATTAGCTCTCAACCTGTGAGTTGGGACCCCTTTGTCAACCCTCTGTCTCCAAAAATATTTACATTATGATTCATAACAGTAGCAAAATTACAGTTACAAAGCAGCAATGAAATAATTTTATGGTTGGTGTCAGCACAACATGAGGAACTGTATTAAAAAGGGTCACAGCATTGGGAAGGCTGAGGACCACTGTTCTAGACTCTTCTCTCAGAGCCTGGCTCACTTACACAGCTCTCTTAAACCCTGTGCTCTGGGAATCCTTCCCTGATCAGTCCACCTTTAGCTCCAGCAACTTCTCCTCCCTCCTGCGTCACTGTTCTGCATTCCATCTCACTGTCCCATTCTGTTTACACATTTCCCTTGCTGGCTCCCCGCTCTGCATCACAAGAACATACGCTCCACACGCAATGGTATTTGTTGCAGAAACAAACAAATGAATGAATGAATGAATGATACCAGAGCAATGTAACTTCTCATGGAACAAGAGCTAAATCATACTGTGTCCCCCCAATAAAATTGTTTTCACTTCAGTAGTCATGTCCAACATTTACTGGCTAGCATTTCTAGAAGAAAGCCATTTCAAAGAGTACACTAAGTTTTTAAGCTTTTGCCTTGTCATTTTTAATTCCTGTTGGAGGGTCTGGGGACATGCTGATCTTTCCGAGTTTGCAGCCTTAAACAGGGTTGTGGCTTTCCTTGTGCAGGCTTCATCTATGGAACAGAGCCATCTAGTGAAAACCTCAACTTCCATCGCCTACATATTTGCAACTTTCCTTTTAAAAGGCTGAGTTTAAATTAAAGTTCAGTCTTTTGTGTGAAAATGACTAGAGCGTAGACACCTGGGCTTGGGAAGTCTCGGTGCCTAGGCCACAGATCCCACAGTGGGAAGCCCTGGGCTCCTGGTTATGAAGGCTCAATTGATTTAAAGTTGGTTTCCATCCAGACATGAGGCTTTAGCTGAGGAGCTCAAGGGCCACATGCATAGTATCTTTCAAATTTTCTCAGCAGGGGTTTAAAATCCTGAATGATGAGTAGTTGAATATGAGAAGATGGGGGACACCCCATATAAGCAGCATGCTGCCTGTTCCTTCACTCCTTGATAACATCCTGCTCCTCCACCCCTCCACTCAGTAACAGCTACTCAGCAGGAGACTAAAGGCCCAGGACTCTTAGGACAATACATTATCCTATAGCCTCATCTTTTTCACATGATTGCTCAGAACTGAGCACATGACCTATGCCTGACCAATCAACAGACAGTATCCCACTGGCAGTGACTAGAAGCCCTCATAAGTCCCAAATCAAATCTCATTGAACTGACTTGTGTCTAGAGTCTGTGACTAAATCAGTCACCATGGCCAGGAGCATATGGGTCATGGTTGAACAGACTTGATCTATGCTCTCCTCCAGAGTCAGAGAGAGGTGGTCCCACTTGGATGTAATGATTGGAAGCTTGTTTCCTGACTCATGAGTTCATGTTCTACTTTCCCTTAAGTGCCTGAGAATCACAAGCTTTATTTATTTATTTGTTCATTGAGATGGGGGTCTCACTATGTAGCCTGGGCTACTGTAGAATTCAGAATCCTCCTGCTTCAGCCTACCAGGTGCTGGGATTGCAGGTGTGTGTCACCAGCCCTGGGTGCATGACAGATTGTTGTCAAGGCCTCCTGAGACCGGCATCACCACTTCTGAGCATGGATAAAAGTAGATACATCAGTATTTGATTTTTGGCTATTTCATTCAGTGGCTTTGAACCTTGGAAACAGTATTTAATATTCTGTGCCACTGTTCTTCTGAAAATGGGTATAGCATTCATTTCTACCTAATTAAGCTGTTAGGAGAGTAAATGAATGTAAGACAGTGTCTGGTAGGAGTATATCTGTCACCTTCATCTGAATCTTAACAATCATTCTCTTGGGGAGATCATCTTGAATGCTACGGTTTGGGTGGAGTCTAGTGCAAGTCACCTGGCTGTCCCAGGACTGAATAGAAGGAGTGAGCACAGTGAAGTGGGAAGGGCTGAAATTAACCAGAAAGATGTGAGTGAAATGGAAATGAAATGAATGGTGTAGCCAGCCAGTGGGGAAAAAGTGGAGGAGCATGTGTTAGAGTGGCGTGGAAGAAGAGATGGTGGAAGAAGATGAGTTAGAGTGGTGTGGAAGAGGAGATGGTAGAGGAGCATGAGTTAGAGTGGTGTGGAAGAGGAGATGGTGGAGGAGGATGAGTTAGAGTGGTGTAGAAGAGGAGATGGTGGAGGAGTGTGAGTTAGAGTGGTGTGGAAGAGGAGACAGTGGTGGGGTGGAATGGAGGAAAGAAAGGAAAACTGGCACAGTGGGGTAGGACATGATGGGGCCAGCCTCCTAACAGAACATGGGGTCTCCCACTACAGTCATTTGGTAAACATGGCATCAGAGAGTGGTTATGGATGTGGCCTCAAGGTTGTCCTCCTCAGTAAGACCAATAAGAAGTTCCAGAAGGACAGGGTACTGTCCTGTTGCAAGTATGGGTGCTTGCACACATAAAGCTCACCTGGCCTCTACTCAACCTGTATGAAGAACATCTCCTAGGATCCACTAAGACCCTGAACATCCAGCGGAGCCCTCAGTAGAGTATTTGTTGCCCATGAAAACTTTCCAGCTTATCAAGGACAGAATCCACAGTCTGTTGTTTGGTGAAGGTCAACTCAGGTTAGGATAATGGCAGATGGATGACTTTTCTTCATCATCCACAATTTCCACAGCCCTGATTTAAACTACTTTGAAGATAGTCTGACAACTGGAAGAAGAAGCAGACTCAAAGGCAGAGATCTCAGGGAAAACGTATCTATAGATAAAGGCTTGCTACTCCACAGACACAGCATCCCATTCCTTCTCCCTAACAAGGATCAAGATACCCAGAGCAAAGCTTAGATTAGCTTCCTTGGGTCTCTGGTAATCTGTAGAGTTGTTGGTTCCCTAATGACTCTTGTGGCTGAGCAGAGCTTTGGCTGGTGGGCGAGTGTTGTGAGACCCATAGCCAGCAGGGCCATTTCCTCCTGGGACTATCAGAAGTCACAGAAGTGATCCCACAGCATAAGCACCTGAGAAGTAGATGTGATGCTCCATAGATCTAAGCAGATCAGGGGAGGATGCTTCAGCCTTAACACAGGGAGAGGATACAGCATAGAGAAGAAGAGATGGTGCCCCTTTTAATCATCAGGTTTCCACCTCTCTCTCCATCCACTGCTTCTGATTTTCTGTGCTTGTTCCATTCTAAGACACAGTGTCTGATGTGGTGGGGAAAGGAGCACTCAGAATGTTTTTGTCATTGGTCCTTTGAGAACAAAAGACTCTCTTAATATCCATGTTAATTCTTCTAAAAACAGAATTGGGGGGGGACTCTATATAAATACACAGCAATATGATAACCAAGAACTGGACATTGGCACAATTCTCCATTCTTTGGAGATCCTACAGTTCACATGTTTTAGTGTCCTGTGCGTGCAAGCCTACAACATACATTGATCTGTGTGACCACCGGTATAGTCAATATCTGTCCCCACAGAGTTGCCTTTCACATCCACAGGCCCCTGCCTCCTCCTGAGCTCTCCTCTCAATTGCCACCATTCTTCCATCCTCCATTTCTGACATATCAAAAATGTTGCATAATAAGAATGATGCACCATGAAGCAAGCCTCCATGGACTGACATGGGTTTTTTGCACTCAGCATAACTTCCTTGGAACTCAGCCTAGTGGTTAAACATGTTGATACCTTGTTCCTTATTTGTTTAGATTGCTGAATGGGAATTCACAGTGCTGATGACAGTGTGGATGGTCCACAGTCTGTTTAACTATTTGCCTATGGAGACCATTTGGATTGTTTCCAATTAGGAGCTTTATAAATGAAACTGCTATGAACATTTTTTTTCAAGACAGGGTTTCTCTGTGTAGTTTTGGTGCCTGTCCTGGATCTTGCTTTGTAGGCCAGTCTGGCCTTGAACTCATAGAGGTCTGCCTGGCTCTGCCTCCTGAGTGCTAGGATTAAAGGCATGCGCCACCACCGCCCGGCTCTGTTATGAACATTCTTACACAGGATTTTGTGTGAGCATCAATCTACACCTCTCTGGGGAAAAAAAATGGGACACTTGTGATTTTGTAGGAAATTGTCATCCCCTTTTTGAGAGTATGTCATTCTATTTTGCCACCAGCAATGACCAATGTTCCTTGGCCCTCCACACCCTCAACAGCATTGAGTGTTATCACTATCTTGTATTTTGACCATAACGATAGATGTGTAGCGTCATCTCATTGAGATCTAATTTGCATTTCCCAATGCCTAATGATGTTGAATATCTTCTCACAAACCTTTGCAAGGAAATTAATCTTGAGATCATTTTCCCACCTAACAGATGGAGGGTTAAAAACTAGGATAATAATACTTACTGTAGAGAGGTGATGGGTGAGTCCTAGAAAAGAACACACTGTATGACTCTCCAAGAAACACTAGGAGCTGGGGAGATGCTCCGTGGGGAAAGTGCTGACTATGCAAACACAAGGACCTACATTCAAATCCTCAGAACCCACAGAAGAGCCAGGTGCAGCTGTGCTTGCCTGGAACTGCAGCGCTGGGGAGCAAGGATACAAGGCTCCCTGGGGTAATGAGCAAGCCAGCCTATCAGAACAGTGAGCTTCAGGTTCAGAGAGAGCCAAAGGACCCTGCCCCAAAAAACAAGATGGAGAGAGGTTACAGAAAGGCATGCTGACGTCACCCTTTGGCCTGCACATGCACCCACACAGACGGGCAGAGGGGAGTGAAGAGGTATGAACTGTAACTAGTTTGGGCATGGTGGGCACACCTATCATCCCAGCATTAGCAATAAGATTGTGAGTAGCTACGGGGAGGGGTTCCTATAAGAAACATTGTTAGTCCTGTAGAGAAAGGTAAAAAAAAAAAGAAAGGGGTGCAAAATCTAACAGAACCCCACCCCACTACTGTTGAGAATCCTCTCCCTATACCTCACTGTATTCTCACTATACTATAGGAAGAATATCATTACTTAATATTACAGGGTCTCCACAAGGATGAGACAGGTAAAGACTTGGGAGGAATTAACACAGGTGAGTGCTCAGTTCTCTGTTCCCTGGTATTTAGTCTGTCAGAGGCTCCAATTAATCCTTCTTCTCTGTATTATTATTTTCAAAATACCTGACAGAAGCAGCTTCCGCAAGGAAGCACTTACTTTGGCTCACATTGCAGGGGATACAGCCCATCATGCCAGAGCGGGTGTGGCACTGGGTGGCTGAGTGTGCAGCGATAGGCACTTGCTGCACAGCTTGCTCATACCTTTGCAACTCAGGAAATAGTGAACTCAGACCAGAGGTGGGTCAGGCTATCACTACTTCTGGCAGCCATGCCTCTCATCTCAAAGGTTCCATCCACAACCTCTCAAAACACCATGAGCTGGGGACCAACTCTTCAAACACACAGCCACTTTCACACCCAAACTATAACTTCATCCAGCTGACATTTTCTGTCTCTCCAGCCATCAACCTCCAGTCACCAGAGCCTCTGCTGGGACAGAGCGTGGAACCCCAGAGATGACTGTTCCTTTAAGGATCATTGTTCTATCAGGGTGCCCCACTGTTTCCAGAAAAGAAACAAAGGGCTTGGCTGTGGATCAGGGTGAGATCACATTTATCTGAGAAGCTTCCAAATGAAAACTAGCATTTGTACTTATTGCATTTCACCTCCAAATTTGATTACATTCCTCTCCCGCTGTAAATCTGCCTTCCTTTCTGCCAGCTTATTATTAAAGCCAGGATGGAACTGGTGGAGTGATACGTAAAATTTCCATCTTGGCTTTGACATTCCAGGAAGTTACGAACCAATTACAGCTGCTGAGCCTGGGGCCCTGATGAATCACAGAGCACAGCAAGGGATGGAAGAGGCCAGGACCTGGAGGGAGGGGGACAGTGAGTTAGGAAACATGGGCCAATTAAATAAGACCATCCATTTTAATCTGCATGTCTTGCTTTATATTCACTGTAAACAGAAATGTGAATGGGTCTTATGCATTTATGTGGGTGTGGTGTGGGGGGTCTTGAAGACAATGCAGACCTTTAAAATGGTTTCACAATCTGAAAATTCTGAAATTTGAAATGTCCCAGGAAAGAAACAAACAATATGATGACCTGCCCAAGTGTCAGCAGTTCCCATGTAGATGTCAACAAAAAGCCACTGACACATACTTTGGGGTTTGTGGGTCTAATGATACCAGTTCTAGCTCTGGGAACAGACTGACACCTCTGTGGTTGGGCTCTGGCATCCCCTTCAGGAAGGGCCTGAGCTTGACCAAAGTGCGAGAAACTTTGTCATGCCTCTGCTCCCTCATCAGGCAACAAGCACAACAGCCTGTTTGTGCTGACTAAAGACTGAAACACATAATGTCATCAAGATGGCAAGCACAGGGCCCAGCCAGGTGTTCAATGGTGTTTGGACAGGGACCCCCAGTTGGATAGATGGCCCCAGACACCTAGTTCATATAAACTCAAATTAATCATGCTTGCTTTCCTGAAGAGGGCTTAGCTTCCAAGACAGTCAGTTGAATTTGACTTTCTCTGAGCTTGCTTGTGTTCCTCTCGTGTGGGCAAATGCACAAAGGAATTCAGTACCATGGACAGCAAAGGGCCGGCCAACCCAGTTACTGACCTTTCTCTGACCACCTGCTTTTCAGCTCATGGTTCAAAGACATTCTGCAAGCTGTAAATTTGATTTAGTGCCAGGCCACAGTCCTATAGCTCTGACTATCATCATAGAGGTTCTTTAATTCCAAGTTCTTATTTCATGTCTCCAGTTTGGGGCAGGATTTCCTCTAGAAGAAATTCCTAAATCTTCTCCTTTGCGGTCTGCTCTGTCTGTAGGCGAGATGCTGGGATGGGAAGAGTGAGGCGGTAGTGTCATGGATGGAGAACTGATGTAAGTTCTGAGAGCAGTCATGTTGGATGAGGCAAAGAGACAAGTGGAAGAGTGCCTAACACATTCAATGGCCAGGAAAGTCAAGACCAGAAAGAAGCAGCGTGCAATGGGTGAATCAGTGTGGTTCAAGAATAAAACCACGAACAGTAAGTGGATACAGTACATCCTTCCTGGGACAAGAGACATTCAGGAGAAGATATTCCATTTCAAAGGATCTGAGCCAACCCACCAACATGCTCATCTAGGAAGCAGAAGCAAGAAACAGAACAAGGCTCAGATTAGTGGGTGAGGAGGAGTGTGGCAAACAGGCAAACATTTGTTTACCTTTCCCCTCCCTCCATCAATCTCACCTAGGATATGAGGAGTAGAATTCTAGCAAAAGTAGTTCTGATTATGAGCACCATGGGGGTTCCCAAGAGAGAGGAAAGCCTCGGGGTGTTCTCTCATTCCATTCTTACATTTCTCACACTACAACAATGGCTGGGAGGACAGGACAAAACTGTATATACCTAGGGGAGAGATCTCTAATGAGTCACAGGATGTACCTGGGAGAGTCTCAGAAGATGTGCTAACTGGTTGGGGGGAGGGGGAGTCCAGGTCTTGGCCTTCAATCCAAAAAAGACAGAAAGCAACAGCCAGGCACAGCATACCTCTGCTTGGCAGCAATCAACACCTGCTAATTCATTTGCAACGTTTGACTCCTAGGAACACCTGCTCCTCCGGTCCCTGTGCATCTGATGTTGTCCTTGAAACCAGAATACCAGCTTCCCAGGGAGGAGAGAGCAACAAAAGCAGCTGTCAGAAGTCCCAACTGACCCTCCCTCCCCCTCCCAGCTATGTACCTTTGCTGGAGAGGGCCAATGCATAGGCTGCTTCCCTCCTCCTTCCCCCCACACCTGAGGTTCTATGTGGCCTGTGTTCTGAGTGATCAAATTGGGGCTTCAGGCCAGAGGAAGGAATTGCTGCTTGATTCTCTGATTCTTTACACTCCTGCTTCTAAATCTAGACTAAGTCATATCGGGAAAGGTTTCCTAATTGTCCCTATATCTCTGTTTCTCAAAACATGGCCTGGGGGGAGCAGCCTCTGTGATCTTCCTTGAAATGCCAGCTCTTAGGCTCCATCCCAATCCTACTGAAACTGGGCTGGAGTTAGGGCCAGTCTCTGAACAAACCCTTGTGGACTGAAGCTCCATGAAAAATCCATATCTGTCTGACAGAGTCTCCAGACTGATCAATTGATTAGAACTTAGCGGGTAAGAAGCCTGGGGAGATGGCTCAGGAAAGTGCTTACCATGCAGGCATGAGGACCTGAGTTCACTACCCAGAACCCACATCAGAAGTCAGACGTGCTGGGGTGCACTTGTAATCCAGGTGCTGGGGAGGCATACGCAGGAAAATCCCTGGAACTCACTGCCAACCAGCCTAGTCTAATTGATGAGCCCCAATGTCTAATGAGAGCCTCTCTCAATCAAATCAAATCAAATCAAACGGTCTGCTCCTGAGGACTGACACCAAGGCTGACCTCTGGCACCCACACCCACACATGCACATAAGAACTTAGTAATTATGGAAAGTCTGGATGTTGCAGATCAAGAGACAAAATTATCTTGGGCTATCTTTAATTCTCTGAAATGCCACTTATCAACCATGTTTTCTCAGAAAGTTTTGAGAATTTCATGCAATGTATTTTGATCATAGTCACACACCCCCAACTCCTCCAAAATCCACCAATCCCCTCCTCTAACCACCCAACTTTATGTCTTCTTTTCCTTATTTTTTAAGACTCAAGTCCAATGTGTGCTACCTACATACTGTCTGATATGTGGCCATCCACTGGGATGTGGTTGACCTGCCAGTGGCCATTGAAGAAAACGGGCTCTCTCCCTCCCAGCAACTGTCAAATATGAACAGATCCTCAGGTAGGGGGTGGGAACTCTAGGCTGGAGCTTGCTCAAGTTTTGTATATACTACCACAACCACCTTGAGTTCACATGTACGGCACTGTTTGGTCTGGAACAGACTGTTTCAGAGCTTCTGGGTCTTAAATTCTTCAGAAATGATCCCTAAACCTTGGCGGGGGTAGGGAAGGTGGAGGCGGGGAGGGAGGATGGAAGGGTAATACAAGTGTCTCCACCTTGGCAGAGAGGGGGTGGTGACACAAATGTCCTATTTAGGGCTGAGCACTCCACAGTCTCTCATTCTCTGTACCTTTTGCCAACTGTGACTCTCTGTGTTAATCACTGTACTGTAAAAAGACACTTTTCCCCAATGAGGGTATAGAGATGGGTAGAATGATAAGTAGTTAGGATTTGGTTTAGTACTAAGCCCATTATTAGTCAGGGTTCTCTAAAGGAACAGAACTGATAGAATGGATAGATAGATAGATAGATAGATAGACAGATAATAGATAGATGGGGATTTATTATACTGACTTACAGTTTGTGGTCCAACAACGGCCATCTCACATTAGAAAAGCCAAGAATCCAGTTGTTGTTCAGTCTGTGAGACTAGATGTCTCAGCAGTCTCCATCTGATGCTGGAGGCCTTGAGAGGATTCTTAAAGAGCTGCTGGTCTTCAGCCTATGCTGGAATCCTGAGGAAGTTGGTTCTAATATTGGTGAAGAAATACAGCAGCAATGAACATGATAAACAGGCATCTCTGTATGATGTAGAGTCCTTTGGGTATATGCCCAAGAGTGATATAACTAGATCACATGGTAGGTCTTTCTAGTTTTTGAGGAACCGTCACACTGATTTCCATAGTGGCTGCACCAGTCTGCAATCCACTAACAGCTAATAAGTGTTCCACTTTCCCCACACCCACACCAGCATTTGCTGTCATTTGGGTTTGCTCTTGTTTATCTTAGCCATTTTGAGTGGGGTAAGATGAAATCTCAAATTAGTCTTATTTGCATTTCCCTGGTGGCCAAGGATGTTGAACAGTTTAACAGTGTTGCTCAGCCATTTGTATTACACCTTTTGAGAACTCCCTGTTTAGTTCCATGCCCCAGTTTTTAACTGTGTTCTTTGTTTTCTTGATATTTAGTTTTCCTTTTGGCTCTCAGGTAAAAACCTTTTCAGTGTATTCATTTAACAAACCTCTAGCTTCCACCAAGCCCAAAGTAAGAATGTCTTCAGATGGTATCTGAGACCCATACAGAAATCTCTCTGCTTAGCTGTGACTTGCCTGTCTGATGTCCCAACCAAGAGTTTCTGGCAAATGCATTGATGTATAACGTTATTTTCTTCTGTGACTAAGGAAACTGCATGTAATCTCCCTCAGCAGAACGGGTCATGAGGGCAAATTAAATCCATTTCCTGGGCCGTGGTTACTCATATGTGGCTCAAAATAAACTCTCTTCTTCCCTTTAGAGCAAGCACTATGTTTGCAAGGACATCCTCTCCAGGTGATTTGGAAGCACACTACAATGTGAGAACATCTTCCTACAGGAGCAACAGAAAAAGGAGAGCTAGACCACCACTCTGATTGGTCACCCTGACTGATGGTCTCCACTTTAGAGCAGTGCTTTTCAACCTTCCTAATGCTGTGACCCCTTAATACAGTTCCTCATGTTGTGATGATGCCCAACCATAAGATTATTTTTATTGTTATTTCATAACTGTAATTTTGCTACTGTTATTAATTGTAATGTAAATATCTGATATACAGATAGTCTTAGGTGATCCCTATAAAAGGGTTGTTCACACCTCCCCCAAAGGGTCACAACCCACAGGTTGAGAACCACTGCCCTAGAAGTTTGTCCTGTTGGTGACCCTAGCTGGTAGTCTCCTAGATTAGGTCCATATTTTTTCCTACAACAAAGAATGTATATTTGAACAATCTTTCACGTGCATCTTCATCGACCCACACAAGGATTTCTCCATAACATATTCTTAGAAATAGAACTGCTAGAGTGGATAATGTACACAGTGAGATGTTAATATGCATGCAAAATGGACTTGCTGAAAGGGCGCATCAACTGGCATTCCCAGCCTAGCCAATGAAGAGCCGTGCCCCACCTGCCAGCCTCTCCAGCATAAACTAAGTATTCTCAGGGTTCTCATTTGCTCTTCCAATCTGAAAGGTGGAGATGATGCTGTGTGTCGATTTGCATTTCTTTCAGCGGGACCCTGAGCACCTTTTCTTATGGAGATCAGCTGTTTCATTACTGCTTTCTGGTTATCTCTGTTTGCAACAATCAAGATGCCTGACTGTAATTCTGAAAAGAGAGAAAAGGGAAGAAAAACACTAGGCCCCCTCTCTCCTGTGAAACACAATCGTTCTAAGGACACAGAAGTTTGGAGATCACATGTAGGGTGAGAGGTTTGCACAGAGTAATGACATTCCAGAGCAGGGGACATAGAGTGCTAAAACTGAGGAAGTCCCAGACAAACCCTGGTGAGGTGTCACTGCGTTGAATGATTTGCTTGGGGCACAAAACAAGACCAGCCTCTTGTTGGGGCTCCCAAACTACTGACCCCCAGCCCAGACTTCCCTCCTTGGTTCAGGAACCTGTCCTACAAACACAGAGACACTAGGTTTGAGTAGCTGCTGCCTCCGTCTGTCTCTCCCAACTAGATAAGCTCCGCTGGGTGGTGGTAGCTCAGCCTTTAATCCCAGCACTCAGGAGGCAGAGCCAGGTGGATCTCTGTGAGTTCGAGGCCAGCCTGGGCTACAGAGTGAGTTCCAGGAAAGGCGCAAAGCTACACAGAGAAACCCTGTCTTGGAAAAAAAAAAAAAAAAGAAGCTTCTTTGCTCGTGGCCTTCGGCACACAGCCTTATCACTGATCCTGACAGAGGTGGTACCTAGATTTGGACCAAATATGTCACCACAGGGTTGAGGAGGGAGCAGAGCCAACACTACAGCAGCCACAGGTGCCTAATGCACAGGAAACGGAAAGTTATCCAACAATAAACCTTCACACACAAACCTGACATGCCCACACATTCACACACCTCAGACTAAATGTACTAGTGTCCACTCACCCCATGACAATGGCTTTTCCAGTGTAATCTACTTTCATCTACCATAGATTTTTGGAGTGGGCAGACTAAACTCTAATCACCCTGTCTCATTACCTTTGAGCCCTATTACATCGGAAAATAAATCTTTCTAACCAGTGTTCTCCCTGACGTGTATGTGTGTGTGTGTGTGTGTGTGTGTGTGTGTGTGTGTGTGTGTGTAAATGCATGTGAGTATACAGGTACACACACCATATTGAAGCCAGAGGAGAATGTTGAACATCTTCTTCTATCACTCTTATTCCCACTGAACTGGAAGCTGCCTGGTTGGCCTAGGCTGTCTGGCCAGCAAGCATCCAGGATCCATCTCCACCATAGACTGCTGGGGTTACAGTCACTTTCAGTCATGCCTGGTTTTTCTGCATAGGTTCTAGGGAGTTGAGCTCGGTTCTCATGGTTGCACAGTGAGTACTCTTGCCCACTGAACCATCTCCCTGATCCCATCCTCATCTCATAAATGGAGCCAATACCACAGCCATTTGGGACCTGTCAAGAACATAACAAAGGACAACAAAGAGGGTTGGTCATCCTTTCTCTCGTGAAGGTAAGAGCCAGAACCTGGACAGAATGCCACAATTGCCACGAGATACAGAATTCCATCCACTTCCGGGCTGTAAACCATCACCATGACATCCAGTGGGAGCTAAATACACTACATGCTCTCTCCCTCAAGCCCCTAGCCCTAGCCCAAGGCTGAGTGTACTGAAACAGAGTCCCATGTTCTGTGTGATAATGGCTGTGTCTACCTACATTGTGCAAATTCACACAAAGACATTGTAGTGACTGGCTGTAAGTCCTGGTGTTACTGTGGCCCTTCTGGTCTCTCCTGTCCCTTAGGACATAGAGACCAAGGACTTTCCATGGGCTTACTTCAACAGGGCATCTGAAGGGCAGACCTTTTACTCTATGAATCATAAATCACTTACAAAATTCAAAGCTGCTTCCTGATGGTGTGGGGTCTCTTTGAGTCAGGACACAAGGCAGATAGACTTCCAATAAAGAAAGTGCTTGACCATCACTGTGGATTCAGGAGCACCCAGATGGGGTTATTCACAAGGCCAGTTTCTGCCCCCCAAACTGAAACGCCTTCACTCTGCTTTGGCCTTCTGCCTTTAGAGATCACCAGAGCTCAGCTGTGGAGTACTCAGGGAGGTCTCCGGGCCAGGCACCAATCTTCTCTCAGCCCACCTCTGCTGAACTGAGAGAAGAATGTCAAGTGCCCGCTTTACTCCCGACCCTACAAATATCCAACCCAAGGGAGAGCCCGTCTACTATATTCTGAGATGATTTAAATTTATTTAAATTAAATAATTTAAATTGAGCTGCAGAGAGAAATGAGGTGTGAATGACTCTGTAGAAGAAGCGAAAGTTGTGGCTCAGGAAAGAAAGAAATCAAGAAGGGGACTTGAAGTCTGGACACTCAGCCGGCTGGATAAGCACTTGACAGGCAAGGACCAGAAGCAAGGTCTCCGAGACCATGTGACCAGGATGGATGGCTCTTATTTGTATTTTCTGTGTTGAACTGAATGAGTGATTCTGGAGGGAGAAGAGCTGCTAGCAATTAAACTGCACTATGCTGATACAGAGCTCTGGGATAGGTCGGTGAGATGGCTCTGAGGGAGGGACACTTACCAATAAGGCTGATGACCTGAGTTCAGTCCTTGGAACCCACATGGTGGAAGGAGATAACTGACTCCTACAAGTTGTTTTCTGACTGCCACACGTATCACACACACACACACACACACACACACACACACACCCCAGGGACTGCTCACCCAATGAGACTGTGGAGTAATTCTGCAGCTCTCACAGTAGGGACTGTTCCTCTCAGAAAGGTATCAGCCCTGATAGCCCTGTGAGGCCCTGTAACCTGCTCACAGTGCCATAAATAAAGCTCTGCCCTACCCACCCCAAAATGTAAAGGTCATATGGGCATCTGGGGCCCCAGGCTGGCCATTCTGCAAGCTGGTATGTAGGATCTTTCCTAGGCCAAGTGATCCTGGGATGATTCACCTGCCTCTGTCCTCTGGAAATCTCACTTGCTTTGTTCCTGAAGCAGCAGATCACAAACTCAGGGGGAACCAAGAGCCAGACTGCAGATATCAACAGAGGCATTTAGTGTGGGGTTCCAGTGCGGAGAGACCCAAGGCTTGAATTCCAAGGAGACAGAAGATATTGTGGTCCTAGATGAAAAGAGAAGATGGGGAGCTTGGGGGCAATGTTGAGTCTGTAAGAATAAGGACCTGATTCAGATTTCCAAATACCCACATAAAAAGTCAGGTGTGGATGCTCACACTTGTAAACAAAGTGAGCAGATCATTGGAGAACTCTGACTGGCCAGCCTAGAAGTGATGTACTTCAGATTCAGTGGAAGACTTGGTGTCAAAAATGAGGTAGAGAGAGACTGAGGAAGATGTCAGATATCAGTGTCTGGCCTTCATATATGAACATACATGAGAGAGAGAGAGAGAGAGAGGGAGAGTTTTCACATGAACTCCCCCCTATTAAAATGCTGTCAGAATTGTTTTTGAATTATTGCTATGTGCAAAAATTGGTGTGTGGGTTTTTCTATCCACAGCAATGTTTCTGATGGGAATTTTTCCACATGTGACAACTATCTCAAGTTGTAGCCACTCATCCCATGGTCACTGTCTAAGTTTGCTTTCTTTTACTGGGATAAACACCATGACCAAAAGTAACTTGGGGAGGAAAGTGTTTATTTGGCTTACATGTCCTGATTACAGTCCATCATGAATAAAAGTCAGGGCAGGAACTCAAGGTGGGTACTCGGGGGCAGGAACTGAAGCAGAGACCATGGAGGAAGACTGCTTACTGGCTTGCTCTCCATGGCTTGCTCAGTTTGCTTTCCCTTATACCACCTAGAACCACTTGCCTAAGAGTGGCACTGCCCACAGTGGACTGGGCCCTCTCACATCAATCATTAATTAAGAAAATGCCCTCACTGACTCGATGAAGGCCCATCCTCCCTTCACTGTTTGTCAAGACATTGGCCTGGGAACCAAATTGATCCAATTCCTGACCAGCCTTGGGCAACCATGGCTTCACCTTAGCTCACGGCTCCTTTGACTGTTCTATGCCCCATATAACACCCTAGACTGGTCAGGAGCAGTTTTGTCCAGAACTTACAGTTGTCTGCCAGTCCTCTCTACACACACACACACACACACACACACACACACACACACACACACAGAACAAAAGCACTGTGTGAGTTAGGACAACAGCTCTGCCTGTAAGAGACCCAACATCAGGGGATATTTAAAAGTAAGGTATTCCTTTCTCTGTCATGAACAGGCTAGCTGGGGGCTAGCAGGGTGACTGTGTGACTATTGAAATGTCAGCCTCCTTCTGTCTTGCTCCTCCTGCCTTGCTGGGTGGCTCCAATTCTGTGACCCCAGGAGGCTGTTCCAGATAACAGCATTGTGTCTGCCCCATGGACAGTAGAAAATGTGAAAGTGGGACAGGAATTCTGCTTTACCTGTGGAGTCATAACTCGGAAGGCACACACATTGCTGCTCCCCATATCCCATGGGCTAGACCTAGATTCGTGGCCACACCTGGATAGCAGCAAGGTTGTTTATGGTAGTTAGAGTCAGCAGCACCCTCACGGTGTTGAAGATGTTTGTGAATGGCTCCACCATTCATATCTTGTATGGTTTGGTGACTGATGAATGGAGAAGGAAAATGTGGCACAAATGTACAGTGGAATACTTAGCCATGAAAAGATGAAATCTGTTTCTATGTTGGATCTGGAATGTTCCTCAAAGGCTAATGTGTTCAAGGCTTGGTCCACAGCATGTGGTGCTACTTGGAGGTGGTGGAACCTTTAGGAGGAGGCCCCTGGTAGAAGTAAGTTAGGTCACTGGGGATGCGCGCTTGAAGAAGGACTGAGCTCTCAGGCCCTTCCTGTTTCTCACTTCCTGAATACCACGAGGTAAACCGCTTCCTTCCTCATGTGCTTCCCCATGATAACCTGTCTCCTCACAGGCCCAAAAGCAATAGGCCAATCGCCATGGACTAGAAGCTCTGAAGCTGTGAGCTGAAATAATCTGTGCTCTTTGATTACCTCAGATGCTTTGTCACAGGAAGGAAAAGCAGACACACCCGCTTCTCTCGGCAACATGGCTGGGAACTGCAGGCTGTTGTGTTAGATGGAATAAGCCAGGCACAGAAACACAAACACTGTCTATCGCATACAAGTGAGGAATCTAAAACATTAGTCCTATAGAAGATGAGTGAAGAGTGGTGGGTTTTTTTTTAAAAGGCTGGGAGGGTTGAAGGGAAAAGAAACTTAGCCAGGGTACTAAGTTTAGCCAGGAGAAGTAAGTTCTGCAGTGTTACTGTATCCAAAGAAAGATGGCAGTAGATAATGCTGTTGTAGCAGGCTTTCTAGAACCGTCAGCCCCCAAATCATGACATAAAGACGTATTATTCATTATGAATGCTCAACCTTATCTTATGTTTGTCTCACAGGTCTTATTACTTAATTTAACCTGTTTCTCTTCATCTACATTTGCCTCGGGGCTTTTTACCTTTCTTTCTTTCTGTATGTCCTACACCATGTATGGCTGCTGGCTGCTGCCTGACAGGCTGGTCCCAGGTGTCTCCCTCTCTTTCTCCCTTGTTCTCTTCTCTCCAGACTAGATCCCTCCTCCTACTTATTCTCTCTGCCCGACAGCCCCACCTACCCCTCTACTGTCTAGCTATTGGCCACTCAGCTTTTTATTAGACCAGTCAGGTGCCTGAGGCAGGAAAGGCAACACATCTTCACATAGTTAAACAAATGCAGCATAACAAATGTAACACATCTCTGCCTATTTAAAGTAATATTCCACAATATTACACACTAAGTAGTGTGTATTTCAAAAATGATAGGAATTCTTTATTCTTACTCCAAATGATGAGTATTTAAGTAGATGGACTTGTCCTAATTTGGAGATTATACAATGTATAAAAACATCACATGGCACTGCATAAGCATAAATAATCACTATAGCACAATTAGAAAGATAACCAAATAGGAAGTTTCAAAAACAACATGGCTTAAAAAAAACAGGCCTAGTGGTATGTACTTATAATCCCAGTGCCTTAGAGAAGACAGGAGGTCCCCCGGGGCTCACTACTTGGTGAGCACCAAAACAATGAGAGACCCTGCATCAAAATAACAAGCCTGACCTCTGCCCTCTACATTCATTCCCACATGCGAGAACATGTACCCACATAGACACATGCATACATGAATGCACACATGCATACACATGATCCACCTGATGACAGGTTGGGAAATTTCTAAGAAAGGCGGCTGTCCCGAGTTCAAAAGTGCTTTATAGGCTGGCATTTGCTGTGGTGAACCCCCAAAGGCCTCAGTCTAGCACCCCATGAATCAGGCTGCAATCTCACTTTTGCCTAAAACAAGGACTCACTTTCTAGGGGCAGACTCTCATGAAACTGAAGCTGGTGCTTACGTCATAGCTCTGAAATATCCACTGACAGTGAGGAACACAATTGCTTAGTCAGCTCATCCTTGCTATCAAGCAAGGCACGTGAGAAGCCACATGATGATAAGTTGGTGGATTAAAAATAAAACAGAACAAAATGAGTTTGATTAACTTCAAATATGGTGGCCATGATGAGCTCCAGCAATGCCAGGGCTCTGACTCTACACTCGGCTGCTGACTGTGACTGAGGCTTGGGAGAGAAAAGATGCTCCAAGCAAAACCCACTGTCTTTCTATTGAAAGGGCTTTGACCTCAGGTCTAAACTTTTTGGCTCATTCTAAAGACAGTCCAAAGCCCCACTCAGAAGTAATGTCGCCCTCCACCGTCTAGGGTTAATCTTTGCTCTTGTGACGGATACGGAGGTTGTAACTGTCAACTTACTTGTCACCTGACAGGACTTAGATTAGTTAAGAGACAAACAGCTGGGCGTGTTTGTAAAACAAGAAGATACACCCTTAAGGGCCTGGCTCTGTCCCATGGGCTGGGAGCTTGGGCTGAATAAAAAGAAGAAAGCAAGCTGGGTACCAGCACCCATCTGCTTCCTGACTGGACTCCATGTGACCAGCTGGCTCAGGCTCCCAATAAGGATCAAGAGCGTAGAGCCTGAATGATACTGTAAGAGCCAGGAAGGTTCTGTGTCACCTAGCCCTGTCCAGGATGGTTCCACCCATGGACCACAGCTTTCATGGTGAAACAGCACCAACAATCCCGTGTGTCTGAATCCAAAGGGCTTCATAAACTTTTGACCATGACCAGGAAGATCAGGAAGCAAGAGTAGGGTGCTGTGACTGTCACCAAAAGCACTACACTTTGGTCGCAGCACTTGGCCTTCCCTGGAGAGGTCCCCTCTCTACTGCTCATAGTCCTGTGTTCTGGGCAAGAGTTAATTCCACCCGTGGATCAAGGATCAGCACACAATGGAGCTCTGTCAATCCAAATAAGTCCACCTCTCTAGCCACCAACATTGGGCGAAGAACATGCACATTACCTCTGCTCTGTCTGGCTAGAGCCATAGGAAAGAGAAGCAACTTCTTGACTACCACCATTGATGGGATGTCATAGACACATGGTGCCTCTAAGAGTCATGTGACCACTACAGAGGGAGAGTTCTCTGAGAGTCAGGCCAACACACAGGAAAGCAGAGTCAAAGGTGAAGGTGACAGATTCCTCTGCACAGCACCACAGCACCTCACTCTAGCCGCACCTTGCAGTAGATCCATCCAATCTAGACTTTTCTATTACCTAAACCTGATGATCTCATCTTGCTCAAGCCAGACTGAGTTGGGTTCTCTGATCCTTGAAACTCCAAAGGCCTATTTAGAGTGGAACTATGTCCAGACCCTAACTCTTGACTCTGCCCATTCCATGCCTGCTTGACAGGGTTTGGTTTTTAAAGCAGGATCTTGCTATAGCCAGGCAGGTTCAAAATCACAATCTTCCTACCTCAGTCTCTTGGGGCCTGAGATTACAGGTGTGTGCCACTCTTCTAGGCTACATCAACTGTTACAGAGGAGGAGACACCAAGAGGAAATAAAGGAAAAGGAACCTGAGTTGGCTCCTGTGCGTCCCCAGGGGCCTGGGCAGGATCCTGGCTACAGGGATTTAGCAACGGATGGTGTCTTTATCCCTGAGCCCCATGTGTGACTACGACACCCCAGTAGGTATTTAAGCAGTTGCAGCAAAGCAATGCCTTCCCCAAAGAGTCTGAAGTTATTTCCAAATCCTCAAAGCTGAGCCAGCAGGGGGATTTTATTAGACATATTTACTCTATAATCCAGCATCTCACAAGGCATCCCGAAGTTTCATTTAAGCTGCTTTTCCCTCCCAGGCAGAATTCTCACGGTGGCTCTTAGACATAAAAAGATAAAACATAAAATAAATAAATAGATAACACCCACAATTCCCTGTCACTCTTGTCCAAACCAGCTTAGCAAAAAGGCTCCTGTCTGAGCTCCATCTCACCCTCTTCATCTAGCCGATGGCCGCACCTGCCTTCTGCCTCTTCCTCCTGCTCTGAGCTGAGCCTTCTTGAGGCTGAGTCTTCATCCACCACCATCAAAGCTTTAGATCATCATGGCTCCAGGTCTTCAGTTCAGGGCAAAAGTGCACTCCTCTGTCTCCATTTTTCTGAACCTTTATAATGGTTCCTTACTGGACTGCAGCTTAAATGGCTCACCACATGTCCAATCACAATAGAACCTTTCACTGTTGGCTTGCCTAACTCTCTCAGCCCTAGTTAAATGTTGTTTTTCATTGAGTAGGTTACACAATGATGTGGCTGTCACTGAGGAGAATGAGCAAGGGAACTGAGGCAGGATTCAGATGAACTTAGGCTCCCTTTCTGTTGTCCTCCTTTTCACTTGGGGCCAAGCATGGAGGCAGAGCCTCTGAAACAGTGTTGGGGAAAGGATTTGAGAAATGACTTCACATCGGATCTTGGAGAAGGAGACAGGGTTGAACTGTGACTCACAGGAAATGATGCTGCCTTGTAGCTATCCTAAGAAGGTGCTGGTTCTCAGTGTTTAAAGTCATTTCAGCAGTTAAGAATGCTTGTTGCCCTTCTAGAGGACCTGAGTTAGGTTCCCAGAACCCACACTGAGTGACTCACAACTGTCTGTAACTTTAGCTCCGGGAGGATATGCCACCTCTGGCCTCCAAGGGCACTTTACTCCTGTGTACATACTCACACTAAGATACATGTAGTTAACAATAATAAAACTGAATCTTTAAAGCGAAATTAAAAGCTATGTTAGCTGGGGAGGGTGGTACCTGCTGTAATTCCAGTACTTGGGAGGTTGAGGCAGGAGGACTGTTAAGTCTAAGCCCGGCACAGGCTCTGAAACAAGACCATGTCTGAAGTCAGAGCAGAGACGGAGTCTGACTCCTCTCTTTCTCTCCAAGCCCCTCTCTGTAGCATGACCTTCAGTCTCTGCCTAAAAGAAAAGGAGGTGGTGGAGGAAGAGGGGACTTGATGGGTTATTTTGTTTTTTAAAGAGAGGACACAAAGTTGAGAAGATGTGTGGAAATGGGGAGTGAAAGAAGAGGAAAAAGAAGAGGAGAAGGAAAAGGAAAGGGAGGGGGAGGAAGGGGAGGAGGAGGAGGGGGAGGAGGAGGAGGAGGAGGAAGAGGAGGAGGAGGAGGAGGAATACCTTCCCTTTGGGAGATAAAGTTGTGAGGACAGAACACAGAATGAGCCTCAGCTTTCTTTTCTAAGTGCTGGTTCCTCTAAAAGACAAAATTGTGAAAGAGGGGGACATTTGCACCAGCATTGTGAAAGGGTGCTTTACAGTACAGAAGAGAAAGCTGAACGAAGTGATATCTCTGACAGAAGGAGAGAGAGAGGGAAAGAGAGAGGGGGGAGAGAGAGGGAGAGAGAGAGAGAGAGAGAGAGAGAGAGAGAGAGAGAGAGAGAGAGAGAGAGAGAGAGA
>CABHPP010110058.1:0-41808 GCA_902168425.1 Peromyscus attwateri | reverse complement strand
AGTCCTAGTTACCTGTGCACTTTCACATCTTCACATCCCAATAGTTATTTCTGCAACTTGAGATCTAAGGTCTCAGGTCATCCCTAGTCACTCAGAGATGCTATCTTCATCTGCAGATGGGCACGTCATAGGTCAAAAAGGGCTGGGGACTCTGGAACCCACCACCACCACCTCAACATTTTCTCCCTTGGTCCTTCATGAGTATCCCAAGTCCTCACAGCTGCCACCTGTTCAACCTTTGTCAGAGCACAAAGTAACAAGAACTCAGCCCCATTTGCTCCTAACTTTGGCCCAAACTGCTCCTGTCCTTCTTGCAAGGGATCCTCTAGTGAGGATGAAAGGAGAACTACCCAGCAGTTCCTCCAGCACCCAAAAATGTTTCTCTCCATAACTTTCCCCACTCCAGGCCCTCTATACCCTCCCTTTCACTTTCCTGCCTAGCTTAAACCCAAAGTCCCTTTCACTCCATCCTTGCCTCTACAACAACCCCCATTTTGGGATAAGAATATGGAAGCCAAGAGATGAGAAGGCATTCGCTCAAGGTCACATTTTCTTTTCTGCAACAAGCATCTATAGAAAGCTACTGGTCAGATTGGGTGCTAGGGAGATAGACAGGAGTCAGAGGAAGAGAGATAGGTCCTGTGGGCCCTGACAGAGTGCTGCATTTTCCAAGGAGGCACCCTTGGATCAGGTCCTAAACTCTAAAAGAATGAGTAGGAGATGAGTGCATGCATGGGTAGAAATGGTGAAGCAAGGTCTGCTTTTTGGGTTTTGTGGGGTTTTTTTCTTTCTAGGCTAAACCAGGCAGTGCCTAATGTCAGCATTTTCAACAGGGATGATGTAGCATGAGTCTTAAAGAGTCTTAATAAAATCAAACCTGAGCCAGGTATTGGGGTGTATTGGGGTGAAATGCTGGAAGGTCAGAGAGACAGAACAAGCCACAGCTATCTCTATATTCTCTTTTTCTTAAAATTTCTTACCTTAATAAACTTATCTGGGGTCAGAGAACAGGACAGCCACAATATTAAACATAGAGGTTAGGCAGTGGTAGCACACGCCCTTAATCCTAGCATTCCAGAGGCAGAAATCCATGTGTTCAAGGATACACCCAAGCATGGTGACCCACGCCTTTAATCCCAGAAAGCAAGCCTTTAATCCCAGGGAGTGGTGGTAGAAAGCAGAAAGGTATATAAGGCGTGAGGACCAGAAACTAGAGGCATTTGCCCTGGAGAGGCATTTGCCCTGGAGAGGCATTTGGCCTGGAGAGGCATTTGCCCTGGAGAAGCATTTGCCCTGGAGAGGCATTTGGCCTGGTTAGGCATTTGCCCTGGAGAGGCATTTGCCCTGGAGAGGCATTTGGCCTGGAGAAACATTTGGGCTGGTTAAGCATTCAGGCTTCTAGCAGCAGTTCAGCTGAGAGTCATTCGGATATGAGGACATAGAGGCTTCCAGTCTGAGGAAGCAAGACCAGCTGAGGATCCAGCGAGGTGAGATAGCTGTGGCTTGTCCTGTCTCTCTGACTATCCAGCATTTCACTCCAATACCTGGCCTGGGTTTGATTTTATTAATAAGCACTTTTAAGACTCATGCTACATCATCCCCATTCCTGTGACTGGAATCCTGGTGCCTCTTCTCTCCATAGCAACCCTCTGCCACATCAAGCTCTCTGGGAAAGTGACTTAGTCATCAGAAAGTGTTGTTCTGAGCCAACCATCACAGGGATTACCCTAGGGGTTGGAACCTCATGCCTGAGATATGCCTACAGAAAGATCCAAAGACAGGGACCACCAACAGGCATCACCAGTAGCTTGGGCTTGCCCATCATTGGCCCCAGAGGCCAAGTGTTCTCTGAATCCAGGATGTGTCTCCAGAGCTCCACAGCCTCCCCAGGCCACCAGCGGTAACCTCAAGGGCAACTGTGCAAGAAGAGGGTCTACAAAACAGGCATTAACAAGTAAGTAAAGAACTGCCTGCTTTCTGGACCTGGCCGAGCAGGAGGCGCCATCATGGGTGTTGACATTTGCCACAACAAGGACCGAAAGGTTCGGTGCAAGGAGCCCAAGAGCCAAGACATCTACCTGTGGCTGCTAGTCAAGCTGTACAGGTTTCTGGCCAGATGAACCAACTCGACCTTCAATCAGGTTGTGCTGAAAAGGTTATTTATGAGTCGCACTAACTGGCCACCTCTGTCCCTGTTCTGGATGATCCGAAAGATGAAGCTTCCTGGCCAAGAGAACAAGACAGCTGTGGTTGTGGGGACGGTCACAGATGATGTGCGGATTCTTAAAGTACCTAAACTGAAGGTACGTGCACTGCGGGTGAGCAGCCGCGCCCGAAGTCGCATCCTCAAGGCTGGGGGTAAGATCCTCACCTTTGACCAGCTGGCCTTGGAGTCTCCCAAGGGCCGTGGCACTGTGCTCCTGTCTGGTCCTCAGAAGGCCGAGAGGTATACTGGCATTTTGGCAAGGCCACAGCCATACCAACCCTATGTCTGCTCCAAGGGCTGGAAGTCGAATGTGCTAGAGGCAGAAGGGCTAGCCATGGCTACAAAAACTAACCTTGGATCCTACTGTTATAAAAAAAAAAAAAAAGAACTGCCCATCTTCTGCTTTACCTATTCCCCAAGTTCCTAACTCTCTCTCAGAACAAGAAGTAAGCACTGCCCACAGGAAAAGCCCAGACTGTGTTTCTGAGAGCAACCTCTAGGTTTCTCCAGCAAATTCCCCAGGGACATCTGCTTGAGCTGCAGATTCCTTCCAGCCTCCTCACCTCTGAGTCTGAGTCTGCACATCAGCCCTGGAGAACAACACGCACAGGGCCTCTTGGCCTTGAGTTTTCCAGCCTCTTTCCTACCCAGACCCCATTCCCTCTTCCCTGTCCATACCCTCTAACTTTGGTCATTCTAGCAGGGAAAGTGAACTGAAAAGACCTGCCAAATGCTTTCACATGGATCCACAGAAGGTAAAAGGGCTCCATTCTGTGTCTCAGTTTCCCTTTGGGAAAAAGGAACTGACTCCAACTATGTCAATGGAGAATCAGCTCATACCAAGACCAGGGCAGTGTGCTAAAGGGACTGACAGCAGATGAGGGGGATGAACTATCCAACATATTGCCCCTAGCAGGGTCTCCTGTCATTGAGGATAGTGTCTTTACAGCCTTATGGTTAAGAGAAAGGCCCAGAGGTCACATTGAGTTCAGAATTCAGCTCAGCAACCATCCACTTGTACAAACCTGGGCATGCCACCCAACCTCTTACGGCCTTGATTTCCCCCGTTGCGTTCAAGCAGCTTGGTACAAGGAGAGGGTTTAATCAGGGATGATGATTTCCTCCTCTGGTCATGGGAGCAAGAGGTGAGGTAGGGCCTTGTTTGGGATGAAAAAGCTGGATAAGTTGTGGGCACCCAGGTCTATTCCCAACCATGGGTACCCAAAGTCTGGAGTGCAACATGAGAAGTTTCTCCAAGTACCAGAGACCTAGAAAGTAGCTTTTTCTTTCCTGGCAGTGATCCTGTCCTATGTCACCACAGGGCTGGCAATGAAAGTGGCCTCAGGGCTCAGCAAGCAGAAGGCAAATTTGTGTTATGTATGACCTGGCACAATATAGGCTATGGCTTGAAGCAACATCCCAGCTAAAGGGATAAGTCATATATGGAGGCTTCAGTGAGAAAGGAGAAGGGCAGGCTTCTGGCTTTCAGAATGCATCAAGCCAGAATTGGGAGTGTTTTCTTGGCATACAACTGAAGACAGTTCTGGAACAGGTGCCAATACCTACCTTAGCCAGGTGCTGAGTGCTGGGAAACCAGAATCCCTGACCTAGCAGGTCTTAGAAGCCTTTAAAGGCCTCTGGGAGCCCAAAGCAGTTTGAGGAAGGGTTATGCTAGGTTCTAGATGCTCCTGGGACCACTACCCTCCCAACTTGAGGACACACAATCACTCCTGTTATGATTCAGATGGCAGCTCCTTCTGGAGTGGTCTGTCCCTTCAAAGACTTCTTTTTGTTAAATGTTGGGCTGATTTCTCTCCTACTCATCTTGACCTGGAGGCTGCTGGACTCTCATTCAAAGTCTACCTAATCTTTCCAGCTAGGGTGGCATCTATGATCCATGTTTAGGGAGCCACCAGTGCGTTAATGACTCTCAAAGCTATAGCACCCTCTGTAGCCACCTTTGTCATTGACTCATGAGTGTCCAGAGGATGGAAATGAACATATTTTGAGCACCTGCTGTGTACCTGGCCTTGACCTAGGTACCTTTTGTCAGTTCCACCCCACTGAGTTCAGAGCCCCAGCCAGAGCTGAGAAATGATGGGAGCAGGACAGGTGAGATGGCACTGTTCCTTCCAAACCTGTAGTGAGTGGGCTGAGGGTGGTGAGGTGAACAGTACATACACCAAAGCCCTCCAGCAAGTTGTACCTGGTGAGTGCATCTGTGCCCTGGAGACTTGTTGGCACCCAAGCTGGCACTGTTTGCTCAGATGAGCCAATTGAGGCTGTGGGAAGATAACCTTCCAGCCTCCCACTGCAGCTCTGTGATTCAGAGTCCCTCATCACTATTTAGGCTTATCAGTTTGTGGAAACCTCCTTCCTCACCCAGACCAGGCACTATGATGAGAAATCCAAAGAGCCATGAGACCAAGACAAGACCAAGAGCAGGTGTCACCACCTGCTTTAATATCAAGACTCAGTACATATGGCTTGTGGAGAACACAACTCCCAACAAACTTCAGAGATTCCACAGCCCTGGAGGGGAAGGTGGGCCTGGTAGGCTTCTCTCTTTGACCAGCGGAGCTGCCAGGTGCCACAGCTTGGAAGGAAGTAGCAGAGCTGACAGGAGGGCCTGAGTTTTCAGCCTTTCTCAGAGGCCAAGTATCATTATGCAGTTCCAAAGAGGACGAGGCTCTTGGCTCCCCCTGCCCCCGCACAAACAATCCAGTCACAGAGCCTGTGCACAGCAGATCCCACTGATAACACCACAGTGACATTTGATTCGGCGCCTTCTGTCTGAGTATAAGCAGCTCCCTTCTGAGATCACCCAATGCCCAGTACATGTCTATCACAAACCACCATCAAGTCCTGTTGTCCTAGGCTCCAGGCCAGTGAGAGGGAATTCTTAGAGTAAGCTTGCCTCTGCATCTCAGTTTCTTTATCTACAAAATGGGCACATTTTACTGAGAATGTGGTATTTCATGATTTTTGCAAAACGCCAACTCTAGGCTCACCCTGTCCCCTCCTCCCTCAGTCAGCAGTTTACTAACAAGCGGTCTCATCCTCAAATGGTCAGGACAGAGGGACAAGGCCAGCCAGAGGGGCACTTGCCTTGGTTGGTCACACTAAAGTACCCTGCTTCTCAGTTTCTTCACCCACAGTGAAAAGCAGAAAACCGAGAGTACTGTCTCCCTGACTGGAACCCCAGAATCCCTTGGAGCGAGTATGAATTATGGGTAGAGAAACCAAGACTCTGCTTGTGCCCAGGAGGACACAAACCGGGTACCCTTTGCTGCCCCCCTGTCGGCCGCGTCCTTAGGACGGCAACTCAACAACCCTACCTGGTACAGGTGCCTGGCTTGTGGGACGGGAGGCGAGTCGGGCGGGCGTGGTGCGCGGGCTCCCTCGGGTGGGCAGTGCTGGACCCTACCGAGCCGTGTCGGCGGGCAAGGGGCGCAGGGAATAGCGCGCCTGGAAACGAGGTGGCACAGACTGGGCTCTGCCTGCCCAAGCACAAACAGGTTTTCTCTGGCTGCAGGGAGCCTCGCCCCTCGCCCCTCCCTCGGCCGGCCTCCTTCCTCTGCCCTCTCCTGGGGTAGGTAGATGCGTCTGGCACATTCCGCACATTCTCCCGCCAGTGTCCTCGGTCCTCCCACCCCTTCCTTGCTCCGCCCTGTGGAGCTGCTGGAGAAATCAAGGTTGTGTCTCCACTGGCCTGGCTTGGAGCAAGCTCCAGAAAGTTTTGCCGCCACGGAAAACTTCCACGCTAATTACTCTGGGCACCCGGCCCCGGGCCGGGAGGCCTCCACCACGTGAAGCTCCCCCCCCCTCCTCCCCCCCTTCCCCCACTGCCTAGTGGCGTCCCTGCCTGCGCCTGGCGAGATCTGGTCCAGGCTCTGGGTCAATGGCTTCCACAGATGCAGGCGGATCAGTTCTGTATAGAACTACTGTACCTAGATCCATTTTACAGATGGAGATCCCAGACAGGGGCGGGGAAAGGACCGGAGTTTGGCGCGGGGGTGGGGGTGGGGGGTGGCGAGTGGTGGCTGAGATCATGCAGGAAGTCAGGCAGAGGAGAAAAAAAAAGCGAGCAAGAAACTTCTGTCTGGCGCCTGGCAAAACTTGCACCCTGGAAGGCTATTCTTGGATGGAGCGGGCGAGACACAAAAATCAGGGCCACCTCTCAGGCCAGGCCAGAAGACACACATTCAGTTTGATAAGTGACATTCATTCACACTTGTTGGATACTTAATGTGTGCAAGGCACTGACCGGGTGGGATGATGTAGGGGTGTCAAACTTAAGAGAACATCCGACAAAGGCTCCTAACCCTATCTGTGAGGTCAGGGAAGGACTTCCAACAGAGGAGATAGTTAAAGCCAGCTCAAGCAACAGCTTATCAGGTTGACAGGCTCAAAAAAGAAAACAAGAAAAAGAAAAAAGGCCAATAGGTCCTACTTCTCAAGTCTTGCCAATTTTATAGCCATTGCAGTGGCCTTCAAATCTGCCCACTGGTGTCCCCGCCTGCAACTTATACTTCCTTCCCACCCAACTATCACACAGAAGTCTGGTTAAAGCAGCTTCATTGGGTGAATATGACCAGATGCTACCTGCTTAGAGCTCTTTCCTACAGTTTCCTGTTGCTCTTCAAATCAAAGCAGATATCTTTAGAAGGCCTAATGGTTCACTGTGGTCAACCTCTCTCTGCAAGACCAGCCACTCTTACTCACCCTGACTTCCCCATGTCTTCTGAGTACATCATGTGTCCTCACATCTCAGACATTTGTTCCTGTACTCACACTCTTGAAGTGCCCTTCCTATATCCCTCTGCTAGTGAACTCAGTCATTCCTCAGACTTCATCCAACCATTCCTAAATTCTTTCTGGCTTGCCACCTAGTCAAATTGACCACTTCCTTCTGTTCAATCACTTCCCTTTATTCTCAAGGTTGGCACCCTGTCTGATTATCTCTGAGTCACAGAGACCAGCCCAGGGGATCTGGGGCATTTGTAGAAGGAAGAGATGGGAGATTGCAATTCTAAAAGAAGGGTTCTTCTTTTTGTGGGGTTTATCAGACAGAAAGGAAGTGCTCTGTGTGTTCTGGGGGAGTGATTAATCTTTGTCTCCTGCCAACAGGTGTTTTTCTCCTTTCAATTTAGTTGGCCCCAGGCTAGTGGCCAGCATCTAATGCTTCTTACCCTTCTCCCACAGAGGCTACTTATGGTCTTGTAGCTTGGCATCCTAGCTCCCAAACATACTAACTATATGACCTAGGGTAGATGACACACCTTTTTTGAACCTAGCCTAAAAGGAGGCAGAATGTAAAACAAAGTGATACACCATGGCTAGGGATGAGTAAGGTGGTAGCACTTGTCTCCCAAGGCCCTCCAGAAAACAGAAAGCTCTGCCCCAGAACCTTGAATCAGGATGGAACACCTGAAGAACATGAGCAAGAGTGGTGTCCAATAGCATAGCTGGCCACTGAGGGTTGCACCAGACCTCAAGCTCTTTTCCTGCCCAAAGTGACTCAGCCCCTGCCCAGGATAGGTCTCATGACAGCTCTAACCAAAGAGACCAGCCTTTGACACCTCCCTCCCAGCCAGGCTGCCAGGCCCTGCAGCGGTTCTTGCCTGCAAACGAGTTTGACTCGAATGGTAGGTGCCCTGCCCTGCCCACCTGTTCACTGCCCCAACAGAATCTTCCAATGATGCTTTCCACTCCCACCCTCTTCCAGGGCTACCTCCAGTCACCTCAGCCAGGCACCATTTGGGGAGGATGGATGCTATGTAGCCCATGCTGGCCTCAGACTCACAGCAATCTTGGACTCAGCCTCCCAAGTGCTAGGATACAGATATGTACAAGTAACATGCACTCAGATAAACCAAGTACTGTCATATGACCAAGCCCCTCTATTAGGGATGATATTTCTTCTCTGGGGACATCAGGTACTCTTTTACCCATTCTCAGCTGTCAAGTTGTTGTCTTCATGAACCTTTCCTTAGACTTTCCTCAAGTTCTAGCCCAAAGTTTTTGTGGCCCTCCTTTCCACTACTGTGCCTTAGCCCCTGGCTCAGCTCCAAGACTAGCCAAAAAGTCTCCCCCTTTCAGAGTTGCAATTTCCCCCTCCATCTTTTCTTTCTAGCTCTGTTATTTCTCGAGCTTGTGTAGCAGTGGCCAAGGGGACTGGGCAGTAGCCCACAGGAATGCCGTCAAGAAGGCATTGAAAGCACAGATGGTGGTTCTTAAGTGTAGAAGGCTCAAAGAGCAGGCTGGACTACCAGGAAAGGAAAGGGGTGGTAGGTAGTGTCCCTGTTCAGAGGGGGTCACAGCTCAGGAGTAGGTACCCAAAATAGCTTCTCCAGAAGGCCAGATTGAAGTCAACAGATGGGCCAGAGGACAGGTGGCTGTCTGAGAGAATGGGCTAGCAGGATTACTAAGCTCCCAAGTTGCCCCCTTCTCATTTGCAAGGTTGGAAGCAGAACCCAGGCAGGCCTATTTAGCTGAAGCTTTCCCAGGCTTGGAAGGGAAAAACAGGTGGTACCCTGAAAGCTATCAGGACTCAGAGGTGTCCCAGGCAGGATACCTATACCAGAGTACATTGGAGACAAATGGCCTGAACCCTGCAGCTGTACACATGGAGAAATGGAAGCAGGGAAAGGGACCTTGAGATCACACAGCTAGTCTGGTGCAGAGTTGAGCTCCAGAGGCTCTGGATGGACTATGTGTTCAACTGGTAGAAGCTGGGGTGCTCAAGTTTGTGTATAGGGAGTGCCACATTCCTGCTTGTACCCTAATCGCCTCTTCCCCTCCCTCCTTCCCAGGTCCCGCCCTGCTGCCTCATCCTGCTAAGCTCTTCAACCAGTTTATACTTGCTGGGTGACTCTGCTGACTCTCAGCAGGGTGGGTCCCCTGGGGCTAAGGGTCCCCAAGCTAGGCAGAGCTACACCCAGGAAGAGACCTCATGGAGCCCTGAGTTTGTGATACTAGGACTCTGTGTTTGTAATCAGTTCAGCTGCTAGGAGGTAGCCCAAACTCTTAGAATTTGGGGTGAGTTCCTCACCTAGAAAATATTGCCTTCAGGGACCTGTAACTTGAATTTCTAAATGATTTTTTTTTTTTTTGAGACAGGGTTTCTCTATGTAGCTTTGCGCCTTTCTTGGAACTCACTCTGTAGCCCAGGTTGGCCTCAAACTCACAGAGATCCGCCTGCCTCTGCCTCCTGAGTGCTGGGATTAAAGGTGTGTGCCACCACTGCCCAGCTTCTAAATGATCTTAAAAAAAAAAAAAACCTGGACCCAGATATTGGGGGTGAATGCTGAAAGACCAGAGAGACAAAGGAACAAGCCACTGTCTTATCTCTAGGACTCCTCAGCCTGAAAAAGCCTTTAGTTCTTGTCTCCTCAGGCCTTATATACCTTTCTCCTCCCAGCCATTAAAGGCGTGTGACTCCCAAGTACTGGGATTAAAGGTGTGTGCCACCACTGCCTGGCTCTGTTTCTTTCCTAGACTGAGTCAATCTCATGTAGTCCAGGGTGGCTTTGAACTCACAGAAATCCAGACAGATCTCTGCCTCCCGAGTACTAGGATTAAAGGTGTGTGCCACCACTGCCTGGCATCTGTGTTTAATCTAGTGGCTTGTTCTGTCCTTTGATCTTCAGGCAAAGTTTATTAAGGTACAGAATAAATCACCACAGGGACTCCCTACAACTCCAGTAGTTTGCACTATCCACTATGAGGTTGTGCCTCTTCTTCATCAAGCACAAACACTCTTACTTGTCAAGAGCTCCCACTATACTGCTACCTCCATCTTGCCCAGGAAGAGGTAGCTCAGGGTGGTGGCAGAGGCAAAGAAGTCCCTTTCTGAAGACTAGCTTCCATGCCCAGGGATTGTTTGCTCCACAGGCTGCAACCCTGCTGGGAGTCTTGAACTTATCTTCCAGTAAGGGGACTGGGAGATCATGCACCTCCTGAGATGGGCCACTTTCAAATGCCTTCCAGCCCTGTGTTGGGAGCTTTGCTATTTTGCAAATACACTGTTTTGAATAAGCAGGACACACTCTACCAGCAGTCTCTGTCTGCATGACCTGATGCCCCAGAACAGACTCTGCCTTTTCTCTCTGGCTCTGAAGCTGCCCCAGGCCAGGCCTTCAGAGCACGAGTGCACAAGCTGAGCCAAGGTCTTGCTGGCAGATAATCCCCACATGCCCCGAAGAATGGCTTTTTGCTGCTTTAAGAATCACCCACAGATCGGAAAAATAATGTTCTAATTGGAAAACCTCCCCGCCATGGTTTTCCGGAGTTTTAGTACAGTTGGCCGGCAAAGAGGTTCCTGGGATGAGGAGGAAGGGAAGTCATGAGGAGGAGACAGTGGGCTCCCTGCCCAGCATCCCCTCATCTCCCGAGTTAGCTCAGCCACTGCTGGCCAGCATGGGGCCATGCTGAGGGCCTGGGCTTGTCACCCTTGAGAGTCCAGAGGCTGTCTGGCTTTAGTTGGGAGCTTCTTCCTGGAGTCCACCCCAAACTGGCCCCAAGGAGGCCCCATTGCTGCCCCAAAAGTATTCCAGGCTCTTAGGACCCTCTCATAGGACTGATGCCCATTGGGCATTGTGAACCAGTGCCTGGAAGAGGAAAGGTATGCCACCTGCTCAGAAACAGGAGGGCATAGTCAATACTGGTATCTATGGGGGCCATGGCTCTAATGGGCTCTGCACTAGGAGGCCTGGCAGCCTGCACTTGAACTTCTGAGTAGCCCCATCTGTTGCAGGAAGCAGAGAAAGAGGCATCTCAGACTCTGGTCCTGCTAAGCCTCACCTGGTAAGCCACTGGCTGACAGAGCTGTGGCCACAGCTACTCAGGAGCTTTCAAGTGCCAGAGCTGTGGATTTGCTTTGTTGGGTTGAGCTCTGCTCTTATACCTGTAGAGCACCACTCAGGAAGGAGAAGTGCAGCACATCCCTGAAACCCCATTGCACCTTCTTCACCCAGGAGGGATCAGGCTACTTGTAGCTTACCTCTTGCAGGCTATAGACTTACTAATCTTTCTAAGAAACCTTCCTGGATGCTTAGCTGCCTTGACTTCACTGAGGGAGGCAGCTGTTGGGAAAATAGAAGGGAGAAGTGTAGGGAATTGCTTCTTGTCCATCTGAGGAGGATCATTACTCCCCTACCCCATCTTTCAACTGAGATGAGCAACTTTCTTCTTGCCCAAGTTGCTGCTGGCCAGATTCCTGGCCCAATCATGGAAAGTCAGGCTCAGTCAGGGCAAAGGCCTGGCTTTCATCATAAAGGACCAGACTGACCTAGCTGGGGGATGCCCTTGGTCCCTGTTCATGGCATGTAGCTTTAGTAATCTGTATCTGTGGACCATGAATTGACCATATGGCTCTAGGCTGGCATTGTGCCTTCCCCTTTTCTCTTCCTTTTGTCCCAGTCCAGGCTTATGGGTCTGTGACTATGTAACCTGAAACCAGTATATATCTGTAGAGCTGTACTGGCTTAGATAGGCATCACTGGCCACCGAGGGGGGGTGTCCATGGGATCCCTGACCAGATAAGGATCTTGGCCTGAGAGGACTAGCAAAGAGCTACAGGGTCCACATGAATGCTCATTTCTAAACAGCTGCATCTGTTCTGCTCAGAGGCCTTACTATTGAAGTTTAAATGAGTCACAGTGAAATACTGTTGGAAATTCTGTTCCTCTGTCATCCTGGCCACATTTCAAATGCTCAGCCTCTCCATGGGATTGATGGCTACTGTTCTGGAGAGCACAGACAGAAGCTGCATCCATCACTACAGAAAGTTCCATTAATAGTGCTGCTCTGGGTACCCACTTCCCCTTTGATGGATCTCTCTCTACTTCATTCCTAACTGAAGCTTGCTCCCTCCACCTAGCAAGGGCCCCCTGGACCCCTTTCCAGGAGAAGCTCTTCCACATTCATTTTTCTTGGAATGGGCTAGTTTGTTCCTAAATGAAACCTCAGGTCTACTGCCCTTTTTATGTACCTTTGTGTCTCCAAAGACTCTGTCAAGTCTACTTCAGGTACTTGGCATGGTGTCTGAACTTCTAGAATCTCTAATATGGGCCTTAATTTTTACCACAACCTTCTCTCTTCTAAGGGTTTGTTCAGTTGCTTCTGGAACAATTATCAATCAAGCTTTGTAGAGCTCCTAGCCTCATTTCTCTATTTGCTTTAGCCCTTTCCTTTGTTTGTCTCCTGATCCAAGTTCACAGTCCATCCCTTCAGCCATCCCTTCAGCCACACTGTCTTGTAACATCCTAGTCTTTCTCTGTCACCTCCACCTTGTAACAGCACTGTATCTGTGCAAAGGGAAACATCTGCATCTTTGAAGTTCATACAACTGTGCAGAATGGTGCACCTTCCTAAATCCTTCACAGACTTCCTCAACTGCTCACTCTATCTATCTATCTATCTATCTGTCTATCTATCTATCTATCTATCTATCTATCTATCTATTGATCTATCTATCTATCTATCTATCTATCTATCTATCTATCTATCTATCTGACAGGGTCTCACTACTTAGCCATATCTGGCCCGGAACTTGCTATATAGACCAGGCTGGCCTTGAGCTCCACGTTCCTCTGCTTCCAGAGTGCTGGAATTTAAGATATGAGTCACTATACTGGGCCATTTTATTTTTTGAAATAAGATTTATAAATGAACCTGGAGCATGCTGGTTCAACTAGACTAGCTGGCCAGTAAGACCTTCCTGTCTCTGCCACCCCAGTGCCAGGTTTACAGATATATATCAAGGCACCTGGCTTTTTTAAAAAAAACAGAGGCCATAGGGATTGAACTCAGGTCTTCATGCTTATATGGCAGGCAGTTTACTGAGAGAACCACCTCCTTAGCCCTATAACTATCTCCTTTTCTTTTGTATCACAACAATGTCTGTCTCATTAGTTCAGTGGTAGAATGCCCACTTAGCATGTGCAAGGCCATGACCTCAATCCCTAGCACTTCAAAAGAGTGCCCACCTTATCTGGAGCATTTCCCATCCTCCTCCTCCTCCTCCTCCTCCTCATCATCATCATCATCATCATCATCATCAATTTTAATCTCAGTGAACCCCACCCCCACCTCTAGTTGCTGTTCCATTTTTGTTCCTCTACTGGGCAAAACCTAAAGTAGTTTTCTGGGCTTAGAGTTTCTACTTCTCCCATTCTTTCACAATCTCATTCCCATCAGGATTTCAACCTACCACTTGCTTAAAATCACTCTTGTCACCAATTCATATTGCCAAACTCACAGCTCACATCCCTGCCCTTATTTCACAGGTACAACTGACTGCTCCTTCTTTCTGTAAAAACTTGCTTTTCTTGGCTTCTCTGATACCGCACTTATCAGGAGATATGAAAGTTAGATGCTTAGTCTCTGGAACCAGGTTTTCTTGGTACAAATCCTGGATATGCAAATTATCCAAGTTATTTGCCCTATCTGGGTTTCAATTTCCTATCTGTGCATTTGAAGAAAGAGTACCATTACCTAACTTTGTGGGACACTGTAAAAGTTGTAAAGCACAGCACATACTCAATGAATGTTTGCTGTTGCAAATATTGTTACTTGAATTCACCACATGGATGTTTAAGAATCAACTAAATTTAAACATGCTCAAATAACTTCTTGTCTTTCCATTCTAAGCCTTTGTTTTATGACAGACTTTTAGAACACACAAGTGAGCACACACACACACACACACACACACACACACACACACACATTTATTCATCCCAGATAGAGAGTCTACAACAGATCAAAATATGTATATACCCAAGTTTAACTTGGCGAACCAATTGGTTTTGTTGGGGTTACTTACAGGAACATGGGTGAGGGGTTACTTACAGGAACAGAAATGACTCAAAGACATCCCAGCACATGTGAAAGTTCACAAAAGCTGGGAACCTGGAGCACACTGCACAACCTGCAGGCAGCTCAACAGGTTGGAGAGTGTCCTTTCCAAGTGACTCAGTTGGTCTAAACCTCTTCCAGGCAACTCAGCTGGTTTCTGCTTCTTTAGGCAGCTGAGCTGGTCTCAGTCTTTTTTGCAGCTTGGCTTGTCTGAGAATGACTCCTGGCAGTCTTTATTGTTTACTCTTGGGAGGGAGAGACCTAGTGAATGTGTTCAGTTTTAGGGAGTTCCTGAAGCTCTTTTGAGTCATTCTGTCTGAAAGAGCTTCCCTGGGAAGTGGAATGTTTCATTCTCAGATTAAACTTCTCTAAACAAATCTTCACTCCCTGACTTCATTATCAGAATGGCTCCTCTACACCCAACCAATCTGCAAGTCTTGACTGCAGATCTACCTTTCTCAGCACTCCCTACCCACATCCATTGCCATCTCCATCCCTATACTAGTGTCCTCATTCACCTCTTTTCTGCTCCTTTGGCTGCTGCTGTCAACCCACTGTGGCTAGAGTTTTCCTGCCTGGCCCACGGTCAGGATAAATCTCTTTCACCTGCCAGTCCCTTGCCACATGGCTCGTGGCTTACCGGCATCTTTACATGCTGCTTGTCCTGGCGGTTGCTGGCTGGCAGGCTGGCAGGCAGTCTCCTTCTGCCTTCCTGCTCTTTTAATTCTCTCTGTTAGTCCCGCCTACTTCCTGCCTAGCCACTGGCCAATCAGTGCTTTATTAGCAACACATTTGCCATACAGAACATCCCACAGCAACCCACTGTGTCCATTCATTGCAAAGCAGCCAGAGTGGTTTATCCCTGGGCTTTCTATTCAAGCTGGCAACAGGGCACTGAGACTCTGTAGCTCCTAACCAAGTCTGATGCCAGATATAGCCTCAGCCTCTTCAACTCCACGTTGAGTTCATACTGGATTTCTTCTTGTTCCCATCCAAAACTTACCCTATCTCTAAGCTTTAGTGTTGACTGAGGTTTCCCTCACCTGCCTTACCACCACTCTCAGTTTTCAAGGTAAGGTCACTGCCTTTAGCAGGAAGTTGTTCTTTTTTTCTCGGTTTTTTGAGGCAGGGTTTCTCTGCATACCAACCCTGGCTGTCCCAGAACTCACTCTGTAGACCAGGCTGGCCTTGAACTCACAAATATCCGCCTGCCTCTGCCTCCCTGGTGCTGGGATTAAAGGAGTGTGCCACCACTGCCTGGCAGGAAATTGTTTTCAACCACTAAGATCCAGGGCAAGTTCTTTTCCATTGGCTTTGTCACAATACACTACCTGGCATGGTCACTGTCTCCTGACTGTCTCCTTCATTCCTCCTTGAGTGGAGGGCATATATATCCTTCACACCTGCCCTTTTCCTGAGTGAGCTCTTGATACCATGCCTGAGTAAGTGCACAGGAAACATCTAACAAATACTTGAAGGAGGGAAGAAATAAAACAATCATTTAAAATGCAGTGTGTGACCAAGTAGCACTTCAAATTAGTGCATTAAAAGCATATCATCCAAGAAATCATGTTGGAACAACAAGTTGGGTTTCCTACTTCACACTCCACATAAAATAAACTCCAGATAGCTGAGAAATTTAATGTAAAAATGAAACCATAAAAACACTAGAAGGAATTTTGGGGTGAGGAGAGCCTTTCTAAGTATGTCATGAAAACCAGAAACCATAAAAGAAAAGATGGAGAAATGAAAAACTTCTGTACAACAAAACCTACTGTGACTGTAACTACAGAAATAACAAATGGGCAAGAGTTGTTTGCTGTACATATGACAGCTCGAGCCCTCGTCTTCTTAAAATTAACCCAACAGGAAAATAGGCCAGTAAAGGAATGGAACAGATAAAAACAGAGAACTCATCAATCACCAATTAACACATAATGGAATACAAAAGAAACAGGCTGTTTCTACCTCTGCCTCAAGTATGAAGAACTGAAAAGGAACCTGTAAAATATGGGTTATTTGGGGTGAGGAAACTCATGTTCCAGTAGGTCCTAGGAATGGGAATATAGATCAGTGCTGTCTTCTTCTTCCTTCAAAGTGATCCTGGTAACAAAATGGTGACCCAAGAGTACTAACATATACAGATTTCTTTTATTACGTGATATAATTTATGCACATTTGTATATTATATAAAACATGATGCATATAAATATCTATCCATGCCATCAGCATTAGCTAGGCACTCCAGCCTCTGTCCTGGTGCTTGGGCATGACATGTCCTTGCTCAGATGAAAAGGAAACTTATATGCTGTAGATTCCATCTCCTGCCATGTACACACACTTCTTCCTTCCTCCTGGGTTAGCCATTAGTCCCTCTTAACCAGGTCATTCTTCATTCTGATCAGCATTCTGTAAGTTTCCTTACCATAGGAAGAGCTTTTTCTTGACCCCATTTTCCATTCAGAGAACCATCTACATTTCCTGCTTCTAGCTCTTCTTTTTTCCATCTTTTCCTCATTGTATCACTATTGGCTCTTGTCAGGGTCTGAAGTCTGCTGCGTTGCTAATCCAACAGCTATTTTTAAAGTTCATATTTTACTGGACACCAGTGTCATTTGAGACCAGTCACTCCCATTTCCTGTAGACCCACCTTGGCTCCTCCTCTTTCCCCAGGCCACCCTCTTAATTTTGGAGGGATCCAGGACTCAGTCCTTGGAACTCTTCTCTACTATACTAATTTCTATGGTGACTTCAATGTGGGAGGCCAACCTTTTAAAAGGGTTCCTATGAGGAGGAGAGAGGGATAAGAAACTTTTAGATAGAAAGATAGCAAAGAGGAGAAGGACAGAAACACAGGATCGATTCAGGAGGACCTGGATCAAAACCCAATGGTCCCTTCTGCCTCTTCAAAAAGGGCTTTTTATAACAATGCTAAGGGGTGGGGCAAAACACCTCCCCCTTGCTAGGTCAAAGCACACCACACAGCCAAGTGTAGACCCTTCCAAACACCTGGTAACCACGCCCATCGTCAAATCATCCCCTAATGCAGCCCTGCTGGGTAAAGCAAGCTCAGATTCTCAGACCCTGAGTTAAGTTCTCACTAGGAAACCTCTGTGAGTCTCTATACTTCAATCCATCTTGTAGCTTTAAATACTACCTAGAGAACAATGGCTTCTAAATTTTGAATTCTAATTTCTTATTCAAGCCCATCCCCTGAATTCCAGGTTTTTGGATCACATGGCTTTTTCAGTATCTCCATCTGTGTATTTATTAGGTGTCAACTTAAAAGACATCATATGCACACGCACACACGCGCGCGCGCGCGCGCGCGCGCGCGCACACACACACACACACACACACACACGCCAACCAGAATGCTCAGAGATCCTTGTTAAATATGATGTAGTACCAAACCTATTTGACAATAGAACACTAATTTTTCTGCCTCAGCATCTCCAGTGTTCTAAATCCTTGCCAAAACTTGATACCTTCAGATGTGTTATGTTTTTCAGTGCAGTGGATACAAAATGCTAACTTGCTATGTTTAATATTATTACAAGAGTTCTCAAATTTAGATATTTATCTTAGTTTGCACCTGCATCATGGTGAGGAAAATGGAGTACAAGTATGCTCACTACAATACTATTCACTGGTATTTTTAAAGTCTTGTTTATGCTGGGAACTGTAGTAAAAGCCTGTAATCCCAGTATTCAGGAGGTGAAGGAAGGAGGCCATCATGAGTTTGGGTCACATGAGTCCTTGTTTCAAAACAAACAAACAAACAACAGTAACAAAACCAACCAAATTTTAATCAATAGGTACAACATACCTGACAGCAACAACTTAAAGGTTTATTTGACTTATGGTTTCAAAGTCCATCATGGCAGGAAGGCAAAACATGGGCTCAGCCCATGGTACTGGTAACTTGTGTCAGTGGTATGGACCAGGAAAATAGAGAGGCATAAGGCTGGAACCCAATGTGAGTATACTCTGCAAGACCTACACCTAATGACTTACTTCTGTCAGCTAGGTCCCATATTACAAAGATCCCACAACCTCCCCAGATAATATCACCAGCTGGGGACCAAGTGTTCTAACACATGAGCTCATGGGCAACATTTCACATTCAAAACCAAACAATAACTCAAATTTATAACAGCATACTCTGGCTGACTAAGATGATGATTTTAGATCTCAAGTTATAGACACAGAAAATTATACATCATATTGTTAAAGAGGGAAAATATGGCTTGCATGAAAATAAGGCACATTGGAGCCAGGCATGACTATGCATGCCTTTAATCCTCAGGGAGCAGAGGCAAGTGGAGTTATACAAGTTCAAAGACAGACTGTGTACATAGCATTAGGATACATAGTGAGACTTTGTCTGAAAGAAAGGAAGAAAGAAAGAGAGAGAGAGAGAGGAAGAAAGAAGAAAAGAAAGGAAGGAAGGAAGGAAGGAAGGAAGGAAGGAAGGATACAAGGCAACATAGTGTGATTTTATTCCTATAACACAGTACAAAGGCATTGAGAAACACCTTAGCAAATGTTACTGCTTGCTGTGGTGGTATTGTGTTCTCTAAAATATTGTGTACCCTAATAAATTTATCTGGGGTCAGAGAACAGACAGCCGCTAGATACAGAGCTAGAAAATGGTGGCACTCACACCTTTAATCCTAGCATTCTAGAGACAGAAATCCCTCTGGGTCTCTGTGAGTTCAAGGCCACATTGGAAACAGTCAAGCATGGTGACACACGCCTTTAATCCCAGAAAGCCAGCCTTTAATCCCAGGGAGTGGTAGTAGAAAGCAGAAAGGTATATAAGGCGTGAGGACCAGAAACTCGAGGCATTTGGCTGGTTAAGCATTTAGCCTGGTTAAGCATTCAGGCTTCTAGCAGCACAGTTCAGCTGAGACCCATTCTGGATGAGGACTCAGAAGCTTCTAGTCTGAGGAAACAAGATCAGCTGAGAAGTTGGCCAGGTGAGGCTAGTTGTGGCTTGTTTTACCTCTCTGACCTTCTAGTATTCACCCCAATAACTGGCCTCGGGTTTGATTTTATTAATAAGAACTTTTAAGATTCATGCTACAGCTTGCTATGGTCTATAAACTGGAATTCCAGTCACATTCTGTTTTTGTTTTTGTCTGTTGTTTTTGTATATTCTATTTTTGATTTCCTATAATGTTTCACTTTTTAAAAGATTTATTATTTCATATGTATGGGATTTTTGCCTGTATATATGTCTGTGCACCACGTATGTGAAGTACCCATGGAGGCGAGAAGAGGGCATGCTGGCCCCTTCTGGGTCTGAATGGGCAGAGGACATAGATGGCTCCCCCACCACGACTTCTTGGTCTGGGATGAAGGGACACAATCAATCAGGAACCCGCTGGAAGCCAGAGGCATCATCATACCAAACGCCACCAGAAGTTTCTAGGCCTAGGCACAAGAGAGGAAAGGCAACAGCTCTGTGCCATTCCTTGTGGCTGGGATGGGCAGGACTCAACCAAGCACCACCTGTGACCCATCCAAGAGCCCTGACGCCAGGGAGCCAGACACCATTGTGGTGAGGGAGTGCAGGGTGAGAAGGTGGAAGAGAAGGACAGGCAGAATGGTTTGTAGGCTGGGGAGAGAGGCATATCTGGAGAGGTGAGGGTGGTGAGAAACGGGCTGATGTGAATGGCCTGCTGGCCATCAGAGTCCAGGATGATGCCAGTCCTGGGCTATGGCCTAGGGCCAGGTCTTGGTCTGGGGCCCTGGGGCAGCCGAGGTGGCATGTGTTGATGCCTATGGCTCCTGTTGCTGCTGGGGGTCATGCAGAGGCCTGTGGTCTGGGCTGTGGGAGCCCGTTTTCAGGTTCCTCATGGCTTTACCCAGCAGGTCTGCATAGAGAGGATGATTAGGACCACGGGCCTGAGTGCAGGTGTCTGAGATGGTCTGCACTTGGCTGTGCTGGTGGGAGGTCTTTTGCTCCACCCCTTGGTGTCTCTATAAATACCCTGGTTCAGAGACAGTCGGGGCCTGTTGGAAAAGGTTCCAGGCCCTCTCGAGGCTATTCTTTACTTTCTATCTGTTTATCTCCGCAATATATCCTTATATCTAATATTTCCTGCTGCTCACACTCAAGAAAACTCTGGGGAAATGTGGGGTTGGTGGGTAAATGCCCCACAGAATGGTGCCATGAACAGGGCCTAAAGAAAAAAGAAAGAAAGGGGACTAAAGACAAAAAAAGAGGAACTAAAGACAAATGAACAGGGACTAAAGACAAAGTAATAGGGAGAAAAGAAAAAGAAAAATAATAGTTTTATTACAGAGTTTTTGGCAAAAGTGCTGAGTCAGCCCTGCCAGTGGAAAGTGGCATGCCAGTGTTATGGAAAAAATATATATATTATTGAGGGGCAGGGGTTTTATCCTCAAGAGAAAAGGAAAACAGACTGGAAGGATGTCCAATGCTGCAGCGCAAAATTCTGTTCTGTCAAAATTTTCTATCTTCTATCCCTTTCTCAATTTCTATCTGTGAAAAATAAGTATAAGGTATAGTGTAGTAATATTGTAAGGATTCTGTCCTTAATTACATCATCATCCTGCAACGGCATCCCAGCCTAAAAAGTGGGTGTGCCCTCTGTGCACCTCTCTTTCTTTTCCGCTCCTTCCTTCCATCTGTCCTCTCTCTCCCTCTCTCTTTCTCTCTCTCTTCCTCTCTCTTCCCCTCTTTCTCTCCTCTCCCCCCAATAAAGCTCTAAAAAGGTAACCATGCCTGTGATTCTTCGGATCAGCACTCTCCTCCGCTGGCATGGCTGCTGCGGGCAGTGGCCAGCCACGAGCAGCACGCCGTTTAACCAACATTGGTGGCATGACTTGGATACACCACCGAGCACTGAGGACCTGCTGTGACCGCTGCTGCCTGCCGCCTCTTCCCCCACCAAGCGAGACCACGAGACCTTGAGACCTCGAGTGTGTGTGCGTCCCTTGCCACCTCTGCTGGACCCCTACACAGCTGCTGTCACCACAGTGAGTCTGCCGTTCTCGCGGCAGTAGTCTGAGCTATATTTTTTGCACACCCCGGGTGTTGTCCTTGGGCTGTGCTGGCAATGGCAGGCACATTTTCGCTCCTGAAGAGGAAGTAAATGTTGTCTAGGGTTCAACGGTGGACCAACTGCAGTACAGCCGAGCCCTCACCTTTCCTTGATGAACAGGACTCGTGACTTGAGCTGATTCATAGATCTCTCTCCACTCTTTGGGAACGCCCAAGATTGTAGTCTGATCCCGGTTTGTTATTTTAATTTTTTATTTTTCTCTTGGCTACAGCCATGAGACAAAGGGGCGGATACATTTACCACCTACATTGGCGGATAGGGGCGGGCACCGGTAAATCTGGCCGCATAACAGCATCGTGGGAACTTCTGCCAGCGAACGGGCAAATAAGAGTTACTTTATCTCCAAGCTTTCTACTAAAGTTCTAAACCCTTCTCCTTCCCCACTTCTGTGTCTGCCACGTGCAACCTTTTCTGTCTGACTTCCACCGGCAGTGGGCAGGCTCAAATGGGCAGACTTGGGTGGTTTCTACGACTCGCCCTAACTCACCTTAATTCCATCCACTCATTCTCAAACTGCCTTGAGAAGCACAGACGGGTCTGGAAGCGGCTAAGATCCATACAAATAAGTTTACAGTAGTCAGGATGGCTCTTAAGCTAAAAAATCAGCTTATAGCCTCAGACAAGTCTTCCAAAAGGATTGGTTTATAGTCTGCCTACTGGCAGATCTTCCAAAAGCTGTCCTTAAGCCACCAATCATCAGAAAAAAAAATTCAGGACATGGTGTAAAATCCGTCTCTTGTTCCCCAGACCTCCCTGACTAAAACTTAAGCATCTGGAGAGCAAGGCTCCTGACCCCACAGGCAAAAGAGTCATCTGTGGCATTTAAGGTGTGCCAGGGAAGAGATAAAAGCCTGAAAACAAAATTGCCAAGTGCTGGCACTGGCTGACTCCCAAAAGCTGTTGGGTCCCTGTTTTAAGTGAGGAAAAGGCCATGGGCTAGTGAATGCCCTGCTAGGCCATCAACAGCTTTGTTAAAAGTGCTGCCTAGAAAGACAACTAAGCTGACTGCCCCCAGGCACCAAGATGCATGGGTACATCAAGCTAAGACCTCCAGCAGACCTAGGCTTGGCTACAGACATGGCAGGGAACCCAGAACGCAGCAGGGAAGCGATCCATTTCTTTCCTTCTGGACACCAGAGCCACTGACTCGGTCCTGGGAGTTTTGGGATGTCACCTCTCCTTTCTCTATTGTCGGGTATAGAGGACATCCTTATCACCTCACCAGATTTACTTGCACTTTCAGAGTTACTTAATGAAAAAGGATTTTACAAATACAGTGTAGGAAAAACTTGGAAGTGTAAGATCGTGTAGAAAAAAATAAGTAGGACAACTATGTAGTGGGTAGCCATTCCAGCTTTGGTCTGGAAGTTCCAACCCCCACTGAGGCTTCGGTAACTATCACGCCTACAACGCGGGGCCAAGGGAGGGCCCTGAAGACCCGAGATCCAGATGTGCCGCCTTCTCTCTGTTCCTGGACCCTGGACGGTGGAGGTAGAGTGAGCAGAGTTCTCCAGAGAACACCACCGGACTGCGACACACCTTCCCCAGACCCTGTGACCTACCTATCCCTTCATTTGTAAGTTATGCCACTAATAAATCTCCCTTTTAATTATGTGGAGTAGCCTTAATAATTTCAGCAATACAACTAGGCAGAAAAACTCTTCAATTTTCTAACTTTGGGAGCTATGAACGCAAACTGGGAAAAAATCTTTTTTTGGTATTTACGGGTAGTAAAAAAAGCTCTTCTTTGAGCTTATGGGGAAGAAAAAGTTTCCTATGGAAGCTTTTGGCCTAGGGACAGCTGAAATGCTAAGTACAAGCAGCAGGAGAAAGTGATTTCTCCCTGAGGCAAAAAATGCAGGTGTAAAAAGCCAAAAAGTTTAAAGTTCAGAAGTTTTGGGAAAAGTTGGTCTTTCTCTCTTGGGAAAAAATCTTTCTCTTAAACTAAAAAGCTTTTCTTGGAAAATTTTGGGGGAAATATCTCTCTAAAAAGTCTTAATCTTTCTCAAAAGCTCTCAAACTTAAAAACTAAAGCCTTTAACTTTCTCTCTCAGAAGGAAAAACTAAAGCCTTTAACTTTCTCAAAAGGACAAAAATTAGAATCACCTGAAGATATTAGTATGGGGATCACCTGTGATTAGCTCTAAGGGAAAACAACAAACCTCTTAAGACCGCAAAACCTCTAAGTTCTTTCAAGCTTTAAAAATCCTCCCTGCAATACAGGAGGCAGGGATGGTGTTCCTAAAAATCTCTTCTAAGCTCTGTCTCTTCAAGGTAGTAAAAGACAGTGGGTCAAAGTCCCCTGAGGGAAATGCTTGGGAGAGTGCGGGTAAAGAGCTACAGAGAGCCCAAAAGGGCAGGAAACTTTACCTGAGAAAAGCAAAAATGCCAAGCTTTTCAGTTACAGCCGAGCTGAGGCATCAAGGGTTTTGTTTCTGAGTGAGCATTTCAGAATGAAAAGGTGCTCCTAATCATCCTAATGCAAAGATCCCCTGAAGCAATGCAAACTCTGTTAGCATTGTATCCTTGCTTCTAACCAAAAACCCAGAGGCGACTGGCCAGCGTCTCTGAGTTGGAGTGCATTTCGGGGATACTAGGGTTCCTGCAGTTGTAAACTTCCTGGAGCACAGAGCTGAGGCAGGAAGGTGCAGGACCCAGGGGAAGATTGCTAATGAACAAACAAAGCTAAAGCCAGTGGGAACAGCACAGTTGTCCGCTTTCCTACAAGTCCCGGGTTGATAGGTCCACAGCTGCAAAAAGAAATCTGAGAAAAGCTTTCCTATCAGAGAAAGGACCTTTCTGGGAAAACAGTAAAGCTGAACTGTGTCTAAAGCAGTTGTGCTGCTGAGTCAGAATGCTGTCTCGGGAAAGAGCCCAGCCAGGGCAAAACAGAACTATCCAGGAGTAGAGCTTTCTTTTCTATCAGAGAAAGCATCTTTTTGAGAAAAGCTTTGTTCAACTGACTCCCAGTGAGATGAGGGAGTGTAGCCCTCAGGGGTGATTGTCTCTGGTATAAGCTCTGTCCTTGAGCACCCAGACAAGCAAACACAACCCACTGGGGGACTGGGTCAGGTGAAGGCTTGAGGGAAAAACACCTGTCCTAATGTGAGCTTAGAAATGGCAAAAACCTCCCTTGTTAGATTTTCAGTCTGTACGCAAACCACACAGACCCCGAAAACAGAAACGGACAAAAAGCCCCTACCTTCAGTAGCAGGGAAAGCTGCCACTGTAGTGTCGGAAACTGTTTCTGGGGTAGAGAGGATAAACTGAGACCAAACAGGGTACTATCAGGGAGAAAGACTCTGAAGAAACAGAGAAGGGACAGATTCCCCCACAGAAAATGCATGACCTGACAAAGCTGCTAGAGTTTGAGGCAGATTCGGGGGGAGAAGAAAAGCCCCTACCTCCAAAGGCAGCTAGCAGAGGTACAGAGCCACAGACAGATACCTGAAGCTCTGCATCTGGGGGGAAAGGAACAAGCAAAATGAGATAGATCAGTGGGAGAAAATCTCTCTGAAGGAGCTATGGAAAAGCTGTTGTGAATGTTTTTGTTTTTCACTGACTGGCTATGGCAAGCACAAGCCCCGAGGAAAGTTGCTATCAGAAGTTGCCCACCTCAATGCGAGCTAAGGAGGCAGGTGCAGTTCTGATTTGGGGGCCAGTGTCAAATGAAGGAGAGACACCTGTTAAAGCCAGCTGAGGAGAGAATAGAAACCTCCCAATGTCCCATAGTTGAAAATGTAAAATGCTTGTTCAAATCTCCCGTTGCAAAAGCAAAAAACTTTGTTCAAACCTCCCGGGCAAGAATTTGTAAGCAAGTCTGGTAAAAGAGAACCAGTTGACTCTCAGACCCGAAAAGAACTATGGGAAATGAAGTCCAAAAGCTAAACGATGTGGGATATGTCCAAAATATTTTCCTGTCTCTCACTTAGGGGTAAACCCTCGAGGTCTTCTTCCCAATCATCTATGGCAAATGGATGTTATGCATATTGCAGAATTTGGCAAATTAAAATATGTACATGTGACCACTGACACTTATTCAGGATTTTTAATGGCTAGTGCACAACCTGGGGAAGCTACAAAACATGTAATTATGCACTGCTTGAAGTGTTTTTCATATATGGGTATACCAAAAATTATTAAAACTGATAATGGTTCTGGATATAGTAGTAAGGCATTTCAACAATTTTGTACCCAATGGGAAATCGTACATAAAACAGGTATTCCTTATAATCCTCAGGGACAAGGTATTGTGGAAAGGGCTCATAGCAGTCTTAAAATACAACTTCAAAAAATAAAAATAGAAAAGGAAATTTACCCTCAATCTCCACATAATGCATTGAATCATGCTCTTTTTGTTTTGAACGTTTTGATTTTGGCACAGTGGCACCCAAGCGACTTTTGCTCAAGTGAAATGGAAAGATCCCTGCTCGGGATTAAGGAAGGGTCCCGATCCTGTTTTAATATGGGGTCGAGGACATGTTTGTGTTTTTTCACAAGAGGAGAATGAAGCTCGGTGGTTACCGGAGCGTCTGGTAAGGAGCGTGGAACTAAGGAAGGTCAGCTCCAATGACGTTCCTACAAAGGAACCAGAATGAAAGTGGCTCGATTAGTGTTTCTGAGGTTTTGTCACTGGTTAATGCAAACAGTGAGGAAATAGAGTTCGGAGCTGTGCTGCTTTTGACTTTACTAGCTCCTTTAGAAAAATACTTTATATCACCTAATAGCTGTGCAGTATTTGGCAAAGAGCTTTACAGCAGCTAACTAAATACGGTAATTTCACCCTCAGCGTGAAGTGAAGTTTTTCAGTAGAGCAAACCAAAAGTACTGCTACAATAGAAACGTTTGTCTCAATTGAAGCACTTAGGGGACTATTATGAATTTGGGTGAAGGGACAGCCTCTAGTTAAAAACCGTTTACCGCTGACAGTGCATCTCTGCCGGTTCTGGAATAGCTGAGAGAACTTGGCAACTTTGGGGTGTGGCTTCGTCCTGAGAATGTTACAGTCCCCTAGCAACAAGTACCACAACTCTATAACGACAACACTCACTAAATCCCAGTATTGTATAGCAAAGCTGACTATAAACTCTAAACTTTAGAAATGATGTATGTACTTCCTGTCTAGTTAAGAGAATCTTTCTAATAGAGATAGTGATGATAATTAAGAATAAGAAGTAGAAAAAGATGAAAATAAGATATGTGAGTGTGTAGAAATTATTCTGTCTTGTTAGATCTGTGTTAAGAAATCTTTAGGTGTTTGCTAAGTTAAATATATGCTAATGGTAGCCCTATATAAGTTTGTAAAATAGATCTATAGAGTTCCTTTAAGAATATAAGCTTGCAAGAAGTATCTAATGTAGTCTTAAGACATATAGTAATAAGCTTGTAAGAAGTAAAGATGCTAGTTGTAAATGTAAGTTTAAATAAGAATAAGATGGAATGAATATAAAAAGTATATAAGAAGTAATAAACATATTTGCTAAAGTAGTTCTATAGTTTCCTTAAGGAGTCTAAATAAGTAGATGTTAATATGTTATATGTCAGTTTGTAAAGTGTAAATGTTGAATGTGAGTCTAAATGCTTTGCAAGATATGTTATATGTGAGTTTGTAAAATGTTAAGTGTTAGTCTATGCTTAATGTATATGGTAAAAGAATCTGAGATACAGAAGGTAGTGTCCTAGTAGACTGCAAAGTAGGCAGTCTGAATGGTTTCAAAAGCTCCAGAAGCCTCTAAGAAGCTAAGAATGGCGGACGCCAGAACCAGCACAAGGCATCCGCAGCTGAGATCCGTGGAAAATCGACGCAACACAGAAAAACCTGAGCTAACATCAAAAATGGTGCGGTTTAGAATACTACTGTACCTAGAAAGGTCTCTGTCTGTGAGAACAAAAGTTGCAGAGACACTTGTTTGAATTAAAATTATTAACTGCAAAAAGTTTTGGTTGTAAAACGTCTCTTTATATTTGGAAGTGAAAGCCAGATACCAGAATTTACTTTTTTGAACTTTTTGAACTTAAAATGAGATAAAACTTCAAAAAGATTTTTGTTAAGGATTTCTTCATATTTGGAAGGCTAGTACCAGAATTTATCATTTGAATTTTGAGACTTAATGAACTGAACAATAGATTTCATTGCAATGGGACAATTTTGAGTTTACTTATAGTAATGACCTAGAAACTGTTTTCTGGAATTGGGTTAAAAATGGAACTGTTTAAATGAAGAAATTTATTGTTTCTACCTAGAGTCAAGATGCAATTTTGTGTATGCATATATGCTTTATTAACTGGTGATTCATGAATTGTTTTGTGGAACTGTTTATGTAAAAATGGAATTACTTATGGAACTGGTTTTGTGTTACAAATGGAACTGTTTTAACAGAAAAGTTTGGGTTTTCTAACTAGGCTTGAGATTTTGTTTAAAAAAATTATAAAGAAAAGGGAGAGTTAATATTGCTTAGTCTACTTAATTTAAAAAATTGTTTGAGTGGATTAATGTCATGTTTTGTTAGCAAGAAATGCAAATGGGGTATACTAAGACTACTTTTAAAGTGTAAAGAGTTTTATTATGAAACTGCTTTTGGATGTTTTGCTAAGTGTTAATGGTTAGATTGAGAATATTGCTTTTAAATGTGGGCTTGTAGGAATTGAAAGTTTGGGTTTTCTTCTAACTAGATTGGAGATTGTTTAAAAAATTATAAAGAAAAGGAGGAGTTATGAGTGAATTAAGGTTGAATGTATATTTGAAGAAATTATGTTTAACCTATTGATATTAATGCACTCTGGTTTTGTGGAGTTAAGGAAATATTTAAGTTTGTGAATACATCAAAGTTTTTTCCTATGTTCTGTTAGCAAGAAAATTCAAATGATTAAGAGTTAAAATTGTAAGACTGAGAAAATTGTTAACTATATATATATATAGCACCATATATGCTAATTCAAATGGTTCTGTTAAGAGTTTGGTTTGAGTTGTAAGACTGGGAGAATTGTGACTATGTATAGCAATATTTATGTTAACCTGTTAATGGTAATGATGAAGCTAAGGGATTCTTTAAGTTTGCGATTGCATTAAGTTTTTGGTTTAGAAAGGGCTGGATGCAGATAAAGACTGCTGTAGTCACCTTGGACCTAATCCAAAAGAGAAATGCCATCTTTATCATCCTCTACTCCCATACTGGGAGGTGTAACAGCTATGGAGATTGCTGTGAGCTCTTAGCTCTTAATAAGGACTTATTTTTATATATTAAGAAAGGGGAACCCGTGGGAGCCCATTTTCAGGTTCTTTGTGGCTTTACCCAGCAGGTCTGCATAGAGAGGATGATTAGGACCACAGGATGGTCTGCATTTGGCTGTGCTGGGGGAGGAGGTCTTTTGCTCCACCCCTTGGCATTTCTATGAATACCCTGGGGCAGAGACAGTCAGGGCCCATTGGAAAAGGTTCCAGGCCCTCTGGAGGCTATCCTGTATTTTCTATCCGTTTATCTCCGCAATATAAATCCTTCTATCTAATATTTCCTGCTGCTCACACTCAAGAAAACTCTGGGGAGCTGTGGGGTTGGTGGGTAAACATCCCACACTGGGCCACCACCTGGGCCCATATTAGTATCTGAGGGTCACGCTGCCATAGGGGCCATGTCAATCTGAGTGGCTTGTGCAGCCACCTGAGGCCATGGTGGGATCCTGGCCTGGGCTACTGCCAAGGACCATGTCTAGGTCCATGGTCCTGCCTTGGCCAGGGTCATAGCATTTCACAGTACTCCTCTCCATTCTCAGGGCCTTATATTCTTACTGTTCTCCTTTCCTGCACCCCCACATACCTCCATATGAATACCATACACATACAACACACCCCACTCATAGTCCCCCATACACATACCATATACACACAAAAGAAAGAAGAGGGATAGGAAGAGGAAGAAGACACAGCAACTATGGCTGCCTATTAAAGACCTACACAAGATTGAGCCCTTCAATATTCCATCACAGATCAGGGAGGGGCTTATGAGGTCCCCACCACCCTCTGGGGATCTGTTGTCAGCTAATGGTTGCTGGGGGAGGGGTGTTATTTTCATGGTGTAGTCACTGGTAGGTTGCCCATGTTCTACTAAATAATGCTTAGCCAAGCTAATGCAAATGATCCTAATTAGACTCAGTGATTTCAAAAAGAAGACATAAAGGTTAGAGGAACTAGCTGGGAAGAAAGGGTCAGCAGGAATGGGAGGGGATAAGAGAGGGTAATGGGATGAAAATGATCCTAATATATTGTGTGTGCAGGTGCAGGTGCGTGTGTGTGCATAACTGTCAAAAATGATGCTAAATTAGTCTTTTTTAAAAAGCAATTTTCAAAAATCACTTTACTTTATATCATATTTCCATGTACAAAGTATCTAGGAGGTTTCACATAAAAATTATCATACTGGCTACCTCTAGGAAGTGGGTTTGTGTGGGCAGAGTAAGAGGGTACTTTAAATTTTCTTTATTCTCTTCCATGTTCTTTGATTTTTTAGGACAGTGCACTACTTTCATAATAAACTAAACTAATAAAAACAAAACAGAAAGCTGTTCTTAGCATGCAGGCTAGCTTTACCAGCCTCAGAAACTTTAGGTCCAGCTTAAGCAGTGACTCTGATGCCTCCAAGTAAGAGTCAACTTAAGCCATACCAGACCACTCTTTTGGGAGAACTTGATAGATCCAGAGCCAAAGGCAGTTTTTGCTTCTGGGTAATGCCTTAAGCCAGAAACTGTGTCCCCCCCAAAAATAACTGGTTGTGGGTTCCTTCCCTGTCTTTGCTGGAAGGAGAGGTTATCCCCCAGAGACACAGAAAGGAAACATTAACACAATCATGGAGCCAACAAGTTGTCACAGGCCAGAAAGCTCCAATAACATACTAGCCTGTCTTTTGTTTCCTTATCTTTATTATTTTTGAGAACAGGGTCTCTTGTGGCACAGAATGGCATCCAACACACTTTGCTATGTAGCCAAGGATGGCCTCAAACTTTTAGTCTTACTGTCTCCACTTCTAGTGCTGGGATTAGTGGTGTGCGCTGCTATGTCTGGTAGATATGGTGCTGGGCAGGATTTTGTGCATGCTAGGAAGCTTTCTGCTTCCTGTGCTGCAGTCCAGCCCCATCAGACTGTCAGTCTATAAAGGTGACAGGAAGTATAGTCTGCAAAACAAGAAAATGATGGTGTACATAAAAATCTCTATTCTACACTTGAAGACAGAATTTGGAGTCACACCAAATTAAGCTCCCTCTTTTTCCTCCACAGCTCATGAGCTCTCAAAGGCAGAAGCCAGCGCCTATTCCTTTCTGAGAAGTAAGTAAATGTTGGGGACAAGGGAATGGGACGATTTCCAGAACAAACAGCAAATAAAACACAGAAATGGTATTTTGCAAATGCCTATGTTTCTAAACTCAAGGTAGCAGGTGACATGTGTCTGTCTCCCAGCATTCTCAGTTTTCGAGTCTAGAAGGTGGCATGCAAAGCTCAGCTCAAGTTTCCTGACTCCAAATTACTGAGGTGGCAAAAGCTGTGGGATTCTGGGCCAAGGCAGCCTCCTTGGACAAGTGGATCTGTCAAAAGTGGGTGACTTCTAAGGAGACAATAATCTTTTGATTGTAGTTCCTGGATTTCAATAAAGACACACACACACACACACACACACACACACACACACACACACACACACAAAACAAACAAACAAACAAACAAACAGCAACCCAGAGTCACACTTTACAGGTCTTTCCCTCATGACAGCAGGCAGAACGGCCTTTAGTTGTTTGTACACGATTGTGTTTTGTTAGTTTTTTTCTTTTTTCTTCTCACTATGTTCCCTTTAGCTGTCCTGAAACTCACTATGTAGATCAAGTTAGTTTTAAATTCACAGAGATACACTTGCCTCTGCCTCCTGAGTGCTGGAATTAAAGGTGTGTGCCACCGTGCTGGACCACTTTTGATGTTTGCTCAAAAGCATGAGTCTAGGAAATAACTGGTAGATTTTTTTTTGTTTTGTTGTTGTTTTTTTCAAGATTTATTTTATGTGTCTGTGCGCATGTGTCCAAGTGTATGCACTCTGTGTGTGTGTGTGTGTGTGTGTGTGTGTGTGTGTGCACATGCGTGCATGCGCACCCTTGCATTCATGTGCCTTTGGAGTCCCAACAAAGTCCTCTGGAGCTGGTCCCCTGGAGCTGGAGTTACAGGCAGTTGTGAGATGCCTGAATGTAGATCCTCTGGAAGAACAGCAAGCACTCTTAACTGCTTAGCCAACTCTGCAGTCTCACTGCTGTTTTGCTTTTTTTGAGACAAAGTTCTATTCTGTAGCCCAGGCTGACTTGGAATTTGTAGTAATGCTCCTATTTCAGGCTTCCCAGTGATAGGATTACAGATTTGAGCTACCATGCCCAGAAATACCTGGTTTAAAAACACATTAATTTATGTTTTGAAGTGACATTTTAAAAGTCACACAAGCTGAGTAAGGTGACTCACTTCTGTAATCCCAATACTTGGGGGGTGCTGAGGCAAGATGGTTGCTGTGAAATTCAAGACCTGCTTTCAGTAACCTTCTACCCATGAAACACAAGCATCTTGACTTCCTGTCATGAGTCAGGCCCAGATCAAAGGGTCTGAAATGCCCCTTAACATGGAGGCAGGAACAAGAACCCAGAAGAAGGAGTCCCTGTGAATGGGGGGAGGACTGAGAAAGCCAGAGGAAGTGTGTTAGAGGAAAAATAGGAAGGATCTGTCATATCAGTGAAATGCCAACATCATCAAGCCAAGGTTCTTTGCAGTGTATTCCCTATGTGTAACAGTGGGACTCATGTCAGAGTCTTTTAGATAAGTATTCCTTTGTTATGTGATATTTCCCCCCAGGAAAGAAAATGGTAGGGGAGAAAGAAAAATGTCAGTATATACCTCAAAATAATATAAAGAGAAAAGAATCCTAAATGCCATAATTGCTTAAATGGGACCCTGCTGTGGGATGTTCTGTATGGCAAATGTGTTGTTCTGATTGGTCAATAAATAAAACACTGATTGGCCAGTGGCTAGACAGGAAGTATAGGTGGGACTAACAGAGAGGAGAAAAGAAAAAACAGGAAGGCAGAAGGAGTCACTGCCAGCCAGGACAAGCAGCATGTGAAGATGCCGGTAAGCCATGAGCCACGTGGCAAGGTATAGATTTATGGAAATGGATTAATTTAAGCTATAAGAACAGTTAGTAAGAAGCCTGCCACGGCCATACAGTTTGTAAGCAATATAAGTCTCTGTGTTTACTTGGTTGGGTCTGAGCGGCTGTGGGACTGGCGGGTGACAAAGATTTGTCCTGACTGTGGGCAAGGCAGGAAAACTCTAGCTACAGGACGCCCTAAGGTCCAAGGAGAAGAAGGGAACAGGAGAATGGCATAGGTGGGCACCTCCCTCCCTATAAAGTCTGGATTCCACATAAAGGGCAATAAATGTGGAGTCACATGCATCCATCTTCTATTAGATCACCCTGTGGCCACATTGATGTAGGTTTCTTGCAGCAACAGCAGCAATGTTCCTGTGTGGCTGGCACACACTTATATCTCCCCTTTCCCTGACCCCAGCTTTGACCAGGGAGGTTTGAGATTCAACAGTGGGCAAAAGCTCACACAGAAGGACTGGTGTTTGGCGTTCATCATATGGAGGAGTAGGCATGGCTCAGAAGGAATTGAGTCCAGTGAGAGGACAGCCTGCTTCCATCAGCTGGTTCCATCAATCCCCCTTTACTTAGGAATCAGAACTGCCATGTGAGACAATTTAGGACAATTGTGTCATCTTCAGGATTGGCTGGCTGAGGTGTGGGTATTCACAGTGTAGGCTGAGTGTAGCTGAAGTTTTCCTGGTCCTGCCTGGCCCACAGTCAGGACAAATCTCTCTCACCCGCCAGTCCCACAGCCACTCAGACCCAAATAAACACACAGATGCTTATAGTATTTAAACTGTTTGGCCTAATGGCTCAGGCTTCTTGCTATCTAGTTCTCATATCTTAAATTAACCCATTTCTATTAATCTATAAGTTGCCACATGGCTCGTAGCTTACCAGTACTTTACATGTTGCTTCTTGTGGCAGTGGCTGGCAGCGTTTCCTGACTCAGCCTTCCTGTTTCCAGAATTCTCTTTCTTTGTTCCACCTATACTTCCTGCATGGCTACTGGCCAATCAGAGGAACACATTCACAGCATCCCCAGAACTTTCCCTTTTCTTTTTTTCAAAAGGGAAGGTTTTAACTTTAACATAGTAAAATTACATATAATAGAACAATTATCAAGCAAGAATTACAGTTATAATATTTAGTCTATTTATAATATCTACTCTATTTGTATTTGGCAAAATTAAAGAAGATATCCTTTCTATCCTATATTTGTGAGTCTAAGGTTTCATATCTAACTTATCTTTTATCATAACTGAGGAAATTATAACTATCTAGTCTTCAACTACATCAAAGACCTCAAAAGGATATAATACTACCTGAGAAATGGAAGAAGGACCCAAGCAACTTTTGAGAGTCTTGCAGGGTAGACAGACACAGCTGGCAGCCCGGACAGTCACCTAATGTTCCTGTGTAAAGTTGGGGCACCTGTCTTCAGCCCACAGGCCTAGAGTCTCTCAGTCACTTTTCTCTGTGTTCTGTAGAATGTCTGGCAGTTTCCTCTGCAAAGCAGGAACCTGAAGGACCATTTAGTCAAGCAAAGTTTACTTTTACTTAACACTTTTTTACGTCAGGAATCATTTCATTCCAGCTTCACACCACTCTATGGTGAATACTGATATCTATATTTTACACAGGGTGCTAGGATTGAATAGTTGGCGAGCAGTGGTGCTCCTGAACAATGAAGCTAATCTTTACTGAGGCCTTACTATGTGTTAGGAATGGTGCTAAGTACTCCTGCTAGGTGTCCTGAGAAATTCATCCTTGAGACTTTTGCTCCCTTCTTTCTGCCGCTCCATAAAGAAGCTTCTTTTCCTTTGGTAAAAATTAAAGTATAGTCACAGCACTTGGGAGGCTGAGGATTGCTTTGAGTCTGAGACCACCCTGGGGCTGCATAGTGAGTTTGAGCTACATGCCAAGAGCTTGTCTCAAAAATGAACTTAAGAAGCAGATTTAAGTGTTTTTATGCTATAGCAAAAATGTGTGCAATGCCACATATGACAGAAAGCATATGATTGGCTTTTTAGTATATTTCTAGAAAGATCAGGAGGTAACTTGTACTTGGAAGCTGCACCCTAACTGTTTGGCTGCTTGCAATGGGAGTGAAGGCCTCATCAGTCCCCAGCAGGGCACATTCCATGACTGGCTTTCTTTCAGGGGGCTATGACCTTAGATACCTGTTGCTGTGGCCCTTACTGAGAGTCCAGGCAGACAGACCTGATCTAGGATATATGCCTGTGTTTCCTGCCAGCTGCTGCCACTGGGGCAGGTGGCACCCTGAAAAGTTGGAAAAGGACCATACCTCCCGTTTGGGGTATGGTTCACAGGAGGATACTGAGGCTCAGAGTAGTGAGGACATATAGCCATATAGCTGTGAAGTGGCTAAGCCCAGATAGCAATCCAAGGCATTTGGAGCCCTTCAGAAAAGTGATTGTTCTGGGTTAAATAACTTGCCCCAAGGACACAATTCACTTTTGTAACAACTGCTCCTGTATACTTAGGCTTCTCCATTGATTTAGGCCATGCAGAAGAGTGATGCAGGGCTATAGTTTAACTAGGGAGCCTCTTCAACCTGGTATCTTAGCTTTGGGTCCGAGGCATGAAAGATGTCAAAGATACTATTAAGGCTATAACATAATCAAAGCCCACGGCTACTGTTGTCAAGTGTTTCCAAAAGTTTGGTCGTTGACCTGCCAATTTTTGAACTGAATTCTATCCTGCCATGCATTAATGTGAGTCAAGTAAGCAACTGTACCCTGACATCAATACCAACTTGCTTATGATACAAGACTATGCCCTTAACCCTTCATTACTCATGACTCTATTGAGGTGGTGGGATTTAATTTTTAGTATCTATGTTTATGTTTTGGATTATCTTTTTATTTTCTGTTCCTTTTAGGGAATGTTTCTTCTTTTCCTAGATTCTGATAAATGGTTGAGAGAAATCACTACCCAAAACACTTAAGTCTGAAGAGTTTGTTGAGGGGATGAGTTGGATATCAGTTCCAGCAGGGAAAAATGAGCAGATCCATCCTAATAGATCTACTGAAAGGAACTGGCTTGTGTGATGGTAGGGACTGTCCAGGGAGGTCTAAATTTCAGAGCACAGCCATCAGGAAGAACAAGCTGGGTCTTTTGAATAAGGACCAATGCTGCAAATCACTATGACCATTTCTTTTTCCTCAGAAAAGCTTCCCTTCTGCTTTTAAACCTTCTAGTTGATTGGTTGAGGCCGAGGCAGATGCTCTAGGATCATCTCCCTACTTACAAGTTAAATAATGATGGATTTGAATCACCACTGCAGAATATTTCACAGTTGTACAGTTTGATTGAATAACTAGGGTCTCAAACATTTGACTCATTCTGACCTACCCATCCCAAATGTGCAGGTGTTTTCCTTTGTCCAACAACTGATTCTCTGAATCTCCAGATAGAAACTGTATGTTTTATAATGAAATTACCTATGACACGAGCTAGCTAGAGTTAGCCCACTTCCCACTTCAGATGCCAGTTCATGTCCTAAGTTGCCATCTGCCCTTCCAGACAACTGGCTACAAACTCAGAGTTCTTATCATCCCTTCCTCGTTTAACAGTTTACTTGAGTGGCTCACAGAACTCTGGAAATCACTGTTTATTATACAGAATGTAACTCAGGAACAGCCCAAAGAAAGAGCTGCACAAGATAGAGTATGGAGGAAAAGTTGATGGGCTTCCATATCCTCTTGGGCAAACTACGGTTGGTTTTGATGTTGAGTGTTCCCCAGAGGACTATGTGTTAAAAGCTTATTCCCTGAGGTGGTACTGCTGGGAGGTGATGACAGTCTTTAGAAGATGGGTTCTCATGAAAGATCTTTCTGTAATATTGGAAAGGACCCTTGAAAAGGATTATCTACCAGCCTTTTCCCCTTTTCTTTTGTATTCTAGTGAAAAGGTGAATGGTTTTGCTTTGTCACACACTCCCATCATGAGGCTATTTCACCACAGGCCCAATGTAATGGAGTCAAATATTTATGGTCTCAAATCCATGAAAGTACAATTAAAAAAAGCAAAGCATTTCCATGTCTGGATGCTTTTACATGGCCATGTTTGTGAACAGTCATCAAGATGAAAACTTATGCATGGCTGGGCTCTCCTTTTCTGTGTTATTCTTTAATACAGAGTGAAAAGTAAGAGAATACACAGTTTTGAGTTGTAAAAGGTTTTCTTTCCTTTCATAATATGAAAGATTGGGAGAGAATCCAGCAAGGATGGTCTTCCTTTCTTTTGCTTGTGAACAAAGACAGTCTTTGTATCACCAATGATGTTCAGGTCTATCTGTTAGGACACATAAGTGAAGTTTCAGTAGACAGGCCAAGAGTGGATCTGCCTGGCACAAAGTAATCCTGGTTGATGCATGGGGGATAAAGGAGAGATGGTTTGGAGTATGGACAGCCTGGGATTGGGCTGTTGCTGTCATTAGGCTAATTAGTGGCAGAGTTAAAGGTAGTGCTCTAACTTCAGTTTTCTGTCCACGGCATGCCCATTGTCTGACCACCAATGATTCTGGCACGGTGGGGACAGCCCCAGCCCTGGCACTCCTCATCAGGGCCCATGGGCTTTGATCTGAATATTCCCTAATTGTGGATTTTTGCCCAGACTGCCTCTGGCTTCCAGCAGACTCCTACCTCCAGGCCTTACAAGCAGCTATTTACCCACTTCAAGTAATCTTGCCTGCTGGAATTCTGAACAGAAACACCATAGGGATTCTTCTCCTTTTGGGTCTATTAGGCAGGAGCCACACAGGTCCTTGGGGGTCACAGTATAGAGAAAATTAAAGGACACATAGTTTTGTAGGTATTTGAACCACTAGTAAAACCATTTTGATGATGTGTGGACAAATGCAGTACATGTGGTGCACTTCTCTGTACTCTCCGTCATCCTCAGTCACAGAAACCATTTGTGTGCCCAAAGCTGGCCATTTAAAAGTCTGTGGAACTGAAATGAGTGGAGGGCTCTCCCCAGCCATGTTCAGTGGGACAGCTAGGACAGGCTCAACATGTTGACACAAGACAAGGCTCAGAGCCTAGCAGTCACCAGACTGTGCTTGTGGCTAGATCTGGGCACAGAATGGAGATGATGTCACCAGAGCTTCACATTATTTCACCCAATTAACTGAGAGTTAATTAGTATTTCCAAAGTGCTTTGAAGGGTAGGAGTGTTGTTTATTCACTGCTGGAGTGGCAACAAGAGGATCACTCACTTAGAAGACATGTAACACTTATACCTCTGCAGACTCGTGGGAAAGGTTAGTTTGCCAGGGCTGCTGGAACAAAGAACCATAAACCATGGGGCTTAAAACAACGGAAGTGGATTCTCTTTCAGTTCTGAAGGCCAGAAGTCTGAAATCAAAATGTTGGCAGCACTATCCTCCTTGAATGGTCCTTCTTTGTGTCCCTCCAGCCTCAGTAGCCCTAGGTGTTCCTTGGCTTGTGACTACATGGCTCCCATCTGTTTCTTTCTCCAAATGGCCATCTTCAGTCATGTATGTCTCTAGTCTTCTCTCTTGAGGACACCATCATATTTGAATTCAGGCTCCTATAATCTTATCTTAGCTTGATTTTATCTACAAAGACTATTTACTAAAAAGGTCATAATGCAGGGGTTTGGACTTGGACATGGATCTGAGGTCATGAAATCAGCCTGACAGTGTCTACCTGTCTGTCTATTTTCCTGCCTTGCTCCTCCTTTCTTCATTTGAACAGCCTACAGTGACATTTGGCATCTTGGGTCTTACTGCTGTCATTGTGCTGGGCCCAGCCTTTGTAGTCTTGCTCTTGGGGTCATATCCAGGTTGGAAGCCCCTTCAGTTGTAATATGAATAGATGGCTGTCAGCTTGAAGCCTTTAGCTCAGCCTCTCAGCTTCCTTTCCCTACATGCTAATCGCAGCCCCCAAAAAAGGCGCTAAGGGGTATGCCCAAGTTTCTGAGTCCCATCCTTGCTAGAGCCAGAGACCCAGGCCTAGAAGTAGATGTTCCAGTCCAGAGCTTGGAGCAGTGCAGAACAAGCACTTGTTCACCCTGGGCCACAGGATTCTCAAGAGGATCTACCCACATTTCTCAACACCATCATCTTGGTGACCTCTACATAGGTGTTGTACTAATCAGTCAGTGCCAAATGAGCCCAGTGAATGATCTGAATAGTTCTGGTAGACAGGGCTGAACGTATCTAACAGTTTTCTCAAGGTCCTAGGCCCTAGTGGAAGCCAAGCAGGGGCCCTTGTAGGGCAGTAAGTAGAATAAGGTAGGCAATCCTTTAGCACTTTCCTCTCTGAGCCAACTTGCCTGGCTGCCCCACCCTAGATTTGTGGCAACTGAACCTGTTAGGACTTTCCTGCCCTTTGACCTCTCTTCTAGGTAGAACTTAGCTTCAAAACTGAGCTCCAGTATATTTCATGCCTCAGCAGGTGGCTTGGTACCCTCTTCTGTTGGTGCTTCTCCATGGTTTTGGGGCTTTAGACTCAAGGCTGCCTGGCCCCACTCACTTGAGCTGCTTGTCTCTACCTTTGTAGAACCACATGCAAAGATTAGAGGACCAGGGTACTTTTGCCCTGCAGTCCCAACAGCCAGAGGAGCCATTTCTTGGTCTCAGTCATTATGGCAGGTTGAATAATATTCCCCTCAATGATGTCCATCTTTAAGCCTCATAGCCTCCTGTTTTTGTTATATGTATAAGACGAAGTGCTAAACGGTCTTATTAATAAAAAACCCGGAGCCAGATATTGGTGTTAAAACTGAGAGATCAGAAAAGCAGAAAGAAGCCAGCCACGTTCTCACCACTTGGAGATCTTCAGCCAAAGAGACCTACTTCCTGTGTATCCATGCCTATATGTCTTTTTGTTCTGCCATTTCATTTCCTCTCTCCACCCAGCTACATCACTTCTTCTTCCTGCCCAGCCCTATCACTTCCTGTCTGTCTGTACAGACCTCCAGACCCTTATGGTTAGTGGTGGGATTAAAGATACGTACCACCACACCTGGCTCTGTTCCCAGTGTGGCTTTGAACTCACAGAGATCCAGATGGATCTCTGCCTTCCGAGTAATAGGATTAAAGGCGTGTGCTACCATTGCCTGACTTCTATGTTTAATATAGTGGCTGGCTTTTTCCTCTGATCCTCAGATAAACTTTATTTTAACAAATAAAATATCACTACATATATGGGCAACAAAGACTTTGCAGATGTGATTAAGAATGATAACCAGGCTGGGCTTAAGGATGATTATAAGTGTCTTAATGAGAATGAGAGAGGAATAGGATAGTATAAACAGAGATGATGGGGGAATGTCTTTCTGTATGCTACGAATATGTGTTGCTCTGACTGGTTGATAAATAAAACCATTTGGCCTATGGCAAGGCGGCTTAGAGGCAGGTGGGAAATTCAAAGGGAGAAACAAGAAGAAGGCGGGGGTGGGTGGGTGGGAGATACCAGTGAGCCGCCCAAGGAGCAACATGTAATGGGACGCAGGTAAAGCCATGGAACATGTGGCAATACATAGATTAATAGTTATGGACTAATTTAAGATATAAGAGCTAGCTAGCAAAAAGCTTGAGACATGGCCATGAAGTTTTAATTAATATAAGCCTCTGTGTGTTCACTTGGGGGACATGAGTGAGAGAGATTTGTCCCCACTGCCGGCAGGCAGGGATACAGGAAAACTTCAGCTACACAGAGATTGAAGTAATATGCTTTGAAGACAGAGGAAGGGGCCACAAGCCAACATAGTAGGTGATCACTAGATGCTGAAAACAAAAAGGCAAAATGGATTGCTACTTGAGGTTCCAGAAGCAACTAGCCCTGATAGTAACTTGACCTGAACCCTCTGAAATAAAATTTGAGCATCTTACCTCTGTCCTCAGAACAACAAGAACTTATTTTTTTAAAATATTGGTTTAAGTCACTGAAATGGTAGAGCAACTACAGGAAATAAATCCAAACAGGGCTCTTATACCATGCAGAGGCAAGAGTACACACCTCACTTGTGTGTCCCAACATACAGACCTGAACATCAGCAGTGATACAGAGACTGTCTTTGATTTACTTGAGAGATTAAGAAAGTCATTGGGCAAAAGGTTATGGAGTTGGGGGTCAAGCCTGAGGTCAAGGTTCAGCTCTACCCCTAACAAGCTGTATGTCCAAGAAAGTCTGCTTTTCCTCTTTCAGGCTTCAGGATTCCTTGCACAAAGTGAGGATAATAGACCTTGTTGGAAAAAATCAAAGGAGAGAGTGAATGGCCATTTGTCCCTCTGAGTATTTGGGAATGTATGTGTTCCCTAGTACCTGCTACAGAAAGCATCTCAAAAGAGTCACTGAGAGCAATTGCCTTCACCTTCTTACCTCCTTTCTATCCCTACAGCAATTCTCAGAACCCAGTGAGCTGATGTGAACTGTCCTCCTAGGGATGAGCATGTAGGAGGTAGACCTAGCAAAGGGAAATTTCTAGTTTGGTCATCATCATGTGGAACCATCCACAGTCAATGCTGAAGAGAGGAGCATACAGGAATGGGAAATTTTAGTGTCTTCCATAGTATGCCTTTTTTTTCTCACAGTTCCCATTTGTGCTTATGTGTGTGTATTACACACATGTGCATGTAGGTGCACACTCCTGTGAGTGCATGTGTAGAGGCCAGAAGAGGACATCAGGTATCTTCCTCTATTGTGTATCTTCCTCAATAGATTTCCACCTTATTCTCTCGAGACAAGGTCTCTCAGTGAACCTGAAGCTCGGTTTTTTTTTTTTTTTTGTTTTGTTTTTTTTGCTAGGCTAGCAGCCAGCAAGTCCCAGCAATCCTCCTACCTCTGTTCCCCACCCCAGCACTAGGATTACAGGTATGTACAATCATGCCCAGCTTTTTATGTGGGTGTTGGAGATCTGAATTCAGGTCCTGATGTTTGTAGAGCAATTACTTTATTCACTGAATCTCCCCAGGCCCTACTGGTGCTTTTTGAACTCTTCAGGTTAGAACATTTCCGATTGAAGCCTGCTATCCTGTAGGCTTAGGAACTCTTAGCTAATTAGGCTGCTTAAATATGAATGTGAAAGGTGGGGTTTACAGGGCCTTGAGAGATCCAAAGCAAGTGGTCCCTCCTAGTTCTGAGAAGGATCTTTGGGGCTCCCCCAGGTGGCTAATGTGGGAACTGCTGGCTTTCTTTTCCAAAAGTCCAAAAGTCTTGGCACACTTTGTGGGTACCTTCCCTGGAATAAGTAAGGGACAGAAAGTCCTTGGGCTCTGAGGAGCAAGGAAGTCTATAGAGGATGGTGGGCAGTTGGGTCAATGGCTATTATACGATTGAGGACATATTTAGATAGACATGTGCTGTGGGATGTCCTGTATGTTGTAAATAAATAAAACGCTGATTGGCCAGTAGCCAGGCAGGAAGTATAGGATAGGCGGGACAAACAGAGAAGAGAATTCTGGGAAGAGGAAGGCTGAGTG
>CABHPP010110056.1:15185-42001 GCA_902168425.1 Peromyscus attwateri | reverse complement strand
TGTGTGTGTGTGTGTGTGTGTACAGATGTGCTTGTCTGCATGTGCGCATGTGGAGTTCAGAGGATGACTTTGGATATCTCCCTCTATCATTCTCCATTTTATCTTTTGAGACAAGGTCTCTTCATTGGACCTGAAGTTCATGGCTTCAGCCAGACTGACTGGCCAGTGAACATGTAGGACACACTTGTCTCTGCCTCCCAGCGCTAGGGATACAGGCATGTGCTACCACACTCACCTTTTCTATGGGTGCTGGGGATCTGAACTCAGGTCTCCCTGCTTATGAAGCAAACACTTTTACCCACTGAGCCATCTCTCCAGTCCAGAAAAACAATCTCTTTTTATAGAAAATAAAACCTCATGGTCTCACAAGAGTTTTCTAAATAACTTGTGTGTGGTATGTCTATGAAAGAATGCTTTGACTCTTTTTTATCACTCAACAAATTCATAGTGAGCACTTACTCTGTGCACATAACATTTGTAATAATAACTGCAATGTTTAATAAGTAATTGCTTTGTGCCACACTGAACACATGAGCACTACATGGAAGTTGTTTCTCATTTAGTTTTCACTGTATTCTTGTGAAGCTGGTGACTCTGAAAATGCCCACTTTTAAACTAGGAGTGGCAGAGCTGGGACTTGATTATAGGTCCACTTCCAGAGACTTGGTGTGCCCTCAGCCACTCTCGGCCACTAAGACACATCAAAGCTCTCCAAGTTACTTCCTAGAAACAAGATTCCCAAGAACCACGATCACATCCAGGAGTCTCAGTTAGAAAGAGAAAGGTAGCAGATAAAGCGTTAGGAGTTGCTCTGTGCTAGAACAGAGCATCCCTGATGGCTCCACTTGCAGCTGCAATTTGGGAAGCCTGCTGTTTCTGTGAGTCCAAGGCCAGGCAGACACTCATGATCTAAATTCATCAAGTAAACCTGGATCTCAAGTCTCCATGCAATAAAGCTCTCTACGGTGCCAGGTGCTATTTGGCACTTAATAACACACTTTAGTGACCCAAACCTCAGTTACTTGGGTTTTGCTAAAACAGAATGTTGGCCTCAGATAGCAGCTCAGTGCTTATATGTCCCTACGGCCTCTACTGGGGGGAGAGAACATATTTTTACACAGATAAATCATCCTTAGACATCTAAAACATGAACCTTAAAAGGACTATCACAGGTTTTGTTTTGTATTGTTTAGTTTAGTTTTGTTTTGTTTTGTGTGTGGCTTGTTTGTCTTTTGAAACAGGGTTTCTCTGTGTAGCCCTGGCTGTCCTGGAACTCACTCTGTAGACCAGGATGGCTTTAAACTCAGAGGTCTGCCTGTCTCTGCCTCCTGAGTGTTGGATTAAAGGTGTGCACCACCACCACCAAGCTCTCTCTCTCTCTCTCTCTCTCTCTCTCTCTCTCTCTCTCTATATATATATATATATATATATATATATATATATATATTTGTATAACACATGTTTTGAAGGAGGCATTAATGTCCTCAAAAAAATTTTTTTACCATTTCTTTTTTTTAAGATTTATTTATTTATTTATGTATACAGCATGTATGACTGCAGGCCAGAAGAGGGCACCAGATCTCATTACAGATGGTTGTGAGCCACCATGTGGTTGCTGGGAATTGAACTCAGGACCTCTGGAAGAGCAGTCAGTGCTCTTAACCTCTGAGCCATCTCTCCAGCCCGTCTTCAAAAATTTCATGTGCTGATCTTTCAAAAAATTTTAAAACCTACATTAAAAATACATTCATGTGGGCTAAGGAGATGGTCCAGCAGGTCAAAGTGCCTGATGATCCAAGTTCAATGCCCAGAATCCATGTAAAAGCTTGGATGCAATGGTACACAGCTGTAATCTCAGAATTCCTACAACAAAATAAAGGAGGAGAATTACCCAGAAGGAATTCCATAGGCCAGCTAGCCTAAAGTACTCAGTGTAGCAGCAGAAATAAGAGACTGCCTTACGATGGAAGGTGAGAATCCACTTCCGAAGCAGTCCTCTGACTTGCACATGCATGACATAGCATGCACATACCTACACTCATACGTACATACAAACACAAAAATAAATAGATTAAGTAAATTTATATAAATCCAAGTATGGTAGCTTACCCTTATAATCCCAGTACTCAAGAGGCTGAAGATTACATGTCTGAGGCCAGATTGGGTGATAAACATAGTAAGATCCTGTCTCAAGTGTCTGTGGAGTTACTCAGCCCTAAATGGAACATGTACCATACCATCTCCCCAGTAAGGCTCAGGGGTCATCACAGAAGAGGGGGTGGAGAGGCTGTAAGAGCAGAGGGTAGGGAGGAACAGAGTGAAACAGTGTCTTCTGCACATGAACATTCACAACATTCTAGCATGGAATGGGAAGAGGTTCATGAGCCCCCCAGTCCTAACTGAGAAGTAATTGACAGCTACTGATGGCTGCCAGGGGAGGGAGAGATGTTTTCTTTAGGGACTTGATCCCTGGCAGGTTGATCATGCTCCAGTGGGTAGTTCTCTACCCATGTGTACATGGGCAGCACAAACTGTACACAATAGGTTATTAAAAAAACATGAAACTTGGGGAAGAGGTAGAGCCAGGAAGAACTACAGGTAAATATGACCAAAATACATTGCATGAATGCATGAAATTCACAAAGAATAAAAATATTATTTTAAAAAGACCCTTTCTCAAAGTTAAACTAAATAAAATAAAATGAAAAACAAAAATAAAAAACAATGCTAAGTACTTAAACATGTCCTTTTATTTTTAAAAAAAATGGTATGTTTGTTGTGCTGAGTTCATAACTTTGTAACATGGCAAATTAACCATTTCTCACGATTTTTTAAAGCTTTTCCCTACTGCTATTATAACCAAAGCAGACAAAGAAGAAAGGAGCTCACAGCTCTTTTGATTATTTAACTGAATTAAGCATCATAGACAGCCTATCATACATTGTCAAGGAGATAGCATTGTGAACAAGCTCATACTTTGGGACTTATTGAATACTGATAGGAGACAAATGGACAAGATGGCTCCCTTTTATAAGCAAATGACGCTGTACAGTGTACTGGTGACTAACTTTTGAAGGCATGCTGACCAGATCTACACTTCCCACCGAACTCTACAAAGACTTAACTTGTTTAATAATGAGATGTGTGCTTGGTGAGGCTTAATCCAAGGGTGAAGGACACTGTGACTTGAAAAGAAAATCTCAGATCTGCCTAAGAAGTGATAATCATTAAACAAATTTAGTAAGCACCTTTCCTTTGAGTAGATTAGGGAGAAAAATAGGTGTAAATGGATGTTTCCTGTCCCAACTGCCTGAACCCAAATAACCAACTCAAAGGCTGAATATGAATTATAAATGCTCGGCTGGTAGTTCAGGCTTGTTACTAGCTAACTCTTACATTTAAATTAGCCCATATTTCTACCACGTGGTGGTACCTTTATTAGCATGGCACGTTCATCTCCTGCTCCCACTGTGTCTGGCTGATAACCTCTGACTGCCTTTCTCCTTTCCATCATCCTTAGTTTGGTCACCCTGCCCATACTTTCTGCCTGGCTACTGGTCAATTAGTGTTATATTAAACCAATTTGAGTGACAAAATTTTACAGTGTACAAGAGGATTATTCCACAGCAAATAGGGGAATGAATCTAAGTAGCTAAGTCAGAAAAAATTCCTGCGAATACTGTCTTTTATTGGACAAGAATAATATGCATAAGTTTCTTAGGTTTAAATTTTCATGAGAAGCTGGGCAGTGGTGGTGCATGCCTTTAATTCCAGCACTCGGGAGGCAGAGCCAGGCGGATCTCTGTGAGTTCGAGGCCAGCTTGGTCTACAGAGCAAGATCTAGGACAGGCTCCAAAACTACACAAAGAAACCCTGTCTTGAAAAAAACCAAATAAATAAATAAATAAATAATTTCATGATAAAACAGTTATTGTCTCAGAAATGATTCAATCATTAAAGTGCTTGCAGAGCAAGCGTGAGGACTTGAGTTCAGACTACATAAAATTTCAGACACAGCAGGGTCTGCCCATAACCTCAGGACTGGAGAGGTGGAGGTGGGCTTGCTGGCTATCCAGTCTAAGTGAGTCTGCCAGGTCTACTGAGAGAACCTGCCTCAAAAAACAAGGAAAAGAGTGACTGAGGAAGACATGCATCATAGACATCTGGCTTCTGCATGCACCTCCATACATATATACACATCTATGAACATACACACACACACACACACACACACACACACACACACACACAGAGAGAGAAAGAAAAAAATCAAAAAATGTAATTATTAAATATCTGCTAGGGAAGATAATTTGCTACATTTCCTGAAGGTCATGAAAATGAGAACTTATCTAAAAGCTATTATGACTTATGAATGCATCCTTAAATAACAAATGATTGCTGTTTACAGAGGTCATTGTTGGCTGGAGAGGTGACTCAGTGATCATGTACACTAGCTGCTCTTCCAGAGGACTTGGTTTTTGATTCCCAGCACCTACATGGTGACTCACAACCACCTACAAGTCCAGTCCCAGGGGGATCTGATGCCCTCTTCTGGCTTCTGTGGGCACTGCACACATAAGGTACACATACCTGCAAGCAAAACACCTATACACAAAATAAAATAAAATAAAATAAAATAAAATAAAATAAAATAAAATAAAATAAAATAAAATGGTTGTTGTTCAAAAGGTTAAATAAAAACATTGGTTTAAAAAGTTCTTACACTTATTTAGAAAATTCTGTCTGGCTTTCCAAACCCAAATTTTTAAACAAAGAATTCATACATACATACATATATATTCTTCCAAAATTGACAGTACTATATTTTAGGGAATTTGCTCTCTTCATAATGATCTGTATGTATATGGAGCTGTATATGTGTATGTACGTGTAACAAACATTCCTCATAAACCTATAAAACATGTAAATTATACATTTGTTTTGAGGAAGCACTGTGTGTGTGTGTGTGTGTGTGTGTGTGTGTGTGTGTGTGTATGCTCACGTGCATGCACTGGTTTTTAACTCTACCTTTGAAATAACCAGAGACAGAAAGTGTACATTTCTTTCTCTGCTCAAAGGTGACAAGAGAGGTCCAGAGGTCACTATTCAGATCCATGGTGCGAGAGAAACAAGAGGACTGGAGACAGATCTTTGGGAATCTTTGACATAGAAGAACCATTTGTATCACTGCCTGACATGGCTGTCATTTATGACTTGCCTCTCTCTCCATAGATTATAAACTCCTAAAGGGCAAGGGGATGCTTCACACACTATTTGTTTCATGCAACATCAACAACACAGAACCTTAAAAAACAAACAAACAAACAAACAAAAAACCCAGGTGTTCCAAACGATGGAATCTAAGTTCCAGACAGAACTCTCAAGTTTCTCTGCCGCTGGCCCACCTGCATTTGGAATGTACACATTTCCTCTAAGTGCCAGCTGTTTGCTTTGGCTTATTTCCTGGTGGAAGGTCAGAGGTTTGCATCTGGTTGTATTTTGGTCCCGTTTTATTACATGAGCACTGTCCACCAACAGTGCAAGCCAGACGAAATCTCTTTCCTCCCTCTCTCTTCATTCAGCTGCAAACTCCCCTTGCACCCCTGTCCTCTGAGCTCCCTGGCACAGAGCTTAACAGGCGAAAGATTGCTGGTCAAGCAGCACTCCTTCTGCAGGGAGGGTATGCTCCCCTTCCTTTGAAAACTTCAGCTAGCCCTGTTTAACTGGGGCCGCTTTGTCTTGTTTCTACAATATTTCATTACACTCCACAGCCCTTCCCTTGGTGCCCTGGTTAATTAAGTTTACATAATTTCCTACTGATTAGTTTTAAACAGCCTGCTCTGGATTTTCTCTCCTTTAATTTTGCGTCTTTCCTGACTGCTTAAAACCCTCAGCTATGAACTTGGGAAAGTTTATGTGTTACTAACAGAGCTCACTGTAGTCCAGTCATACATACACCCACCCCCCAACAAAAATACTGTGATTCTTGGAAGTAATCTGAGACTATTTACCCCAGAAAATGAAGAGACCATAGTGTGGAGTCCAGGAGGAAGCAGATAATAAAACACTCCAAAGCCCTAGTCACCTTCCTTTATGCACTAAAATGAACTAAGATCCATTTCTCTACTTAGCATGCATTTCATATTTACTAAGATCCCATAAAATTCTGTGTGCTTAGAAACTCAGAGCATTAATAAAAATAATTATTAGCCTGTATTTAAAAATTATTGCTCAAGCTGACTGATATCCCCCCATCCAAATGATACACTAAACTGGCATTCTGTTCCAAGTGTTAAGACCATAAATAAATGGTTTATAAGGCAATTTTAAAATCCATTAATTTTGACCATTTTGTGGCTGATGTGAATTGCCACGTCACTGATGAAGGTTTCTAATAATGGAAGCAGGGAGAATGAACAGGTCATCTGCCACAGGCGGGGCCATCTGCTACATATAGACAGCTCAGAGACAATGCGGGAAGACAGTGAACCCAAAATGTCAACACCAATCTCCTGAGGCTTCTATGATCCAAGAAATGGCAATAGGCTTTGAAACTGTTTGGAAACCAGTTTTTCTCATGAGCTTTTAAATTTTTCTTGGTACTTTGGGGAGATTGCAATCTATTTCCAAAAACTGCTGTTCTTAAAGCTGTTTGGTCCCACACACATTACCTTCCATTCACGTGCATAGTAAGCTTGACTGGATTGAGAAGCACCTAGGTTATAAGGCACACCTCCAGGTGTCTGTTGAGTGTTTTTAGAGAGGAAACCAAAGAAGGGATTCCTGCCCTGACTGCAGGCAGCACTATTCCAGGTGCTAGGAAGCTGAGCAGAATAAAGGGAGAAAGGAGAAAGCCCAAGAGTCTAGGCATTCTCTGTCTACTTCCTGCCCATAATGATAGGAGCTGTTCCACCCAGGCCAGTGTGATCCCCATAATGGCCTGAACCTCTAAAACCATGAGCCCAAATTTAAAAGTCTTTCTTTTCTTTGTTTTCCTGGGCAATACAAAGTCTGATATCATATTACCTCTGTAAGGCAGAGAAAGCTCCTCTTCCCTCGCCACCTCACACAGACAGAACCCACATCAGACACAGACAGATAGAATAAGGCTCACAGTTGCAGCAGATCCCCTGCACCTACACTATCCTCAGTAACCAAGAATAAGTCTGCAAGGCCAATCAAAGGAACAGCATAACTCTCCCCACACTGAACCACACTAGGTCAGATGTGTGACAGTCAATCTTCCTCTCTGGAAGGACAAAGTGTCTTAATGCTGGTGGCTTTGCCATAATGACAGGCAATTATGTGGGGCTCTGTAGAACTATCTTTCCATTGTTCTTTTATTTCTGTTGACAACTACATTGTTTCATATGCCAAAAACCCACTATGAGACAGAGTTCTTTAAAACGTTTAAATCAGTTTCCACATACAATACAGAGGTTTTTGTTTTGTTTTGTTTTGTTTTAAAAAAAAAACAGATATATATAAATCATTTCCCAAAAGCATAGCTGAAGGTCATATTATGCAGCGGCGAGATGTGAGGCAAAGGAACACATACATTTCAATTTGCAAGCTTACAAATAAGTGTCAGTAGTTAGAGGAAGAAATTCATAGGCTTGGAAATGAAAGATAAGCTATGGAACACTGGCTAATTGGGTAATTCACAAGGATAGCTTCTCCTTGGAACACGCGTAATTCCCATTATGATAAGCACTTTGCAGGTGTACTCAGGGAAGGAGAGATAAAGTTTGGCAATTAAGTTAGTATTTTCCCAAGTGAATTCTGACTCCATGATGGCACCAAAGGAGTGTGATGCAATTATGAAACTAAATTTCACAGTTTTTTTTGTGGCTGAAGATATTCTGTAAAAAGACTCACTGAAACTATTCATACTTCATGACAGGATTCTCAAAAATGTTCTGTGTGCTACATATGACAGAATAAAATGCTCTTCTTTTACCTTTGGGCCTCAATGGACACAAACAAACAGGGTATTTTATATAATAATAAAACAGTGGAAACAGAACTGGCAGTCACACAAAATATCTTACTTCCTCGGGATGCTCCAGGGAAGATGGAGACCTTCAATCTTATGAAGGCAAATTCAGATGCTCCAATCAAAACAAATGCATCCATTTTATTTATGCAAGAAAACTGGCCTCATGAAAAAAAAATTTTTTTTTTCAAGACAGGGTTTCTTTGTGTAGTTTTGGTGCCTGTCCTGGATCTCACTCTGTAGACCAGGCTGGCCTCAAACTCACAGAGATCCACCTGGCTCTGCCTCCCAAGTGCTGGGATTAAAGGCGTGCACCACCACTACCTGGCTTGACCTCATGAAATTTTAAAATGTTAAAAACAGGGGCTAGGAGTGTAGCTCAATGGTAGTCTGCCAAGTACACACAAGCAACTGGGTTCAATCCCCAGCACCACATGCACACACATAGTCACAGGGATGGTCAAGACTAGACTTTATCTGCTCAAGTGAGTCATATAGTTCCTTGAAGGGCAGAGTTGCTGTTTGTCCACAAGAAACCCCATATGAGCACCTCAGGCATGTGGCCCGGGCTTTAACCACCTCATCTGAGGCTGGCCAAGCTCCAGCTGAACCCAGCATCCCATCGCTTCACTTCATTGTTCTTGAATCTTCCACTGCTTTTTAATGCTGCTGGTGTAAGTTCTGAATGCTGTGCTGTTTTGATGCATTTGTTGTTTGTATTCATCATTCAAGACATTGAGATGAGCCCAGACTTGGAATAAAATGGAAGCAGTTGAGATGAAGGATAGCGTCTCCTTGGAACAAGCATAATTCCCTTCCTGATAAGTACTTGGCAGGTGTCTGGATGCTATTCTTCATGGAGAATTTCAGGAACTCCCAGACCTACTGGGCCTCTGAATGTCCGGAGCTACCCAGCGTTTACTAATGATCCATAATGGGTCTAGACATGACCTAGTCCTGAGCTTGTCATTATTTTATCCAATAAGCTGTTCTAACTTTTTTAGTTGTTAAAATGAGTAATTCATTTTATTTATTTATCTCTTATACAATACATCTTGTCTACAGCTTTCCCTCTCTCTCCTCCTCCCAGTCCCCCCCATCTGACCCACCATCCTTCCGCTGTCTTCCCCCAAAAAGAGCAGGCTTCCCAGGGATATCACTAGAACACGGCCCAAGATACAGTGAGACCAGGAACAAGCCCTCGCATCAAGGCTGGGTGAAGGAACCAGTAGGAGCTGTTAGAACGACTAATTCATTTGTTTAAAAACTATATGGATTCTCATCCCAATTCCACCTCTAATAGACTACTAGATCTGGGGTGACACAGATAACTTCTTGTGTCTGAATGTCACCATTGATATAATGTGTGATACAAGCAGAGCCATCTATGATATTTCATGCTGCTCTAAAATCTTACAACGTGATCATCAAATTTAAACAAGGTAACCTTACACATATAGGCGAATGTTAACGCCCTCTACCTTTGCCATGTCTAGACCTGTTTCTCACGGTTAAAAGAGAACTCAAAGATCATTTAATACACCCCAGAGGGAGTGCCAGCATTCATCTCTCTGCTTCCTGACTGCAAACACAATGTGATCAGCTGCCCCAGGCACCTGGCACCATGCTCTCTCTGCTGTGGTAGGTTGTGGTCTCAAACTGTGAACGAAACCTAAGCAACTCTAAGGCCAAAACCAAAAGGGATGTGTGTGTGTTTGCGCCTATGAATAAACTTTGAGGAGATCAGAAATAAAAACAACCATCAGTGGATGCTGAGGCATCACTACAGAACTCCTGGCTAGCAGGCTTCTTGCTTTTTTTGGACAGTATTGTTGATGGAGAGGTTCAGGAACTCCTAAGACAGCCCACTTGGTTTTCAGTTAACACCAACTGTCAGAAATTCTTCTCATAAGAACAGATATAAATCAGTCTCCTTTCTAGCTCCTCACAACCTCCCCACTCTTCTCTATCATGCAGTGTAAAACAGATCTGGACCTTTTTCTCCATGATCACGTGATAGATGGTCTAAGAGCACTGGAGGGAGCCTTCACATTCCACCAGGTTTTCTTTTTTCTATGTTAATTATTCCTCAGCCTTTCCCCCACTGATCTATGTACTACAGATGGCTGAATTTTGGTATGTGCTATATCTCAAAGTGTTTTATTTTTTTTTAAAAGAATTTTAGAAATGTAAGACATTTAAATTGCCATGTCCATAGTGAAGAAATGACAGCAACCCTAAAAATACTCCCTGGAGTTACAAAAACAGACTCTCTGCTTGTGTTCATTTGCTAGAGAGACTTAGTGCTGATAGCCCACTGATGGACTCATTGCTTATAGCTTAGTGGTGGGGTGCTTGCCTAGTGTATATGAGGGTCTGGGTTCAATCCTCAGTCTGGGGAAGTGGCAGGGATAAAAGCAATTTTTTTAAATAAACTGGGCATTGAGGCTCATACCTGTAATTCCAGCACTAGGGAGGTAGACGCAAAAGCATCAGAAGCTCAAGGCCATCCTCGGCTACTGAGAGAGCTTGAGGTCAGCCTGGGATACATGAGACATGGCCTCAAAAGAGTAAAATAATAACATCAAAAATAAAGGCCAGAGCCCACCATTCTCATAGGAAATTATGTGCATAATCCTGCTGAAAGATTATTGTGGTGATATATTGTGTACCTTAATAAACTTTGGCTGAAGATCAGAGAACAGAACAAGCCACTAGATTAAACATAGATGCCAAGCAGTGGTGGCACACACCTTTAATCCTAGCACTTGGGAGGCAGAGGCCATGTGGATCTCTGTGAGTTCAAAGTCACCCTGGACTACATGAGATTGACTCAGTCTAGGAGAGAAACACAGCCAGGCAGTGGTGGCACACACCTTTAATCCCATTGCTAAGGGAAGCACACACTTTAATCCCAGTACTAAGAAAGCTGGGCAGAGAAAGGTATATAAGGCGCGAGGAGACAGGAACTCTTCAGGCTGAGGAGTCCTAGAGGTAAGATGTAGCAGTGGCTTGTTCCTTTCTCTCTCTGATCTTTCAGCATTTACCCCAATATCTGGCCCCGGGTTCTTATTAAGACCTTTGGAAATTCGTGTTACATTGTATGACTACAATCTACAGTCTACAATCTCCAATCTGGGAAAGCAGCATGTATAAACCACATGTAGGGACAGGATACAAAGACACTTGTGATCTGAGCACAGGGGGCTGTATCCATGGCAACATAAACATAGCCACTGGGAAAAGTTCCCATATGCAATAGCATTACTCAGCAGCTGGCATCTGCATAGGTTCTTATTTAATAACTACAGCAATTAGTTTGTTGTGAATTTTTTAAGGTGAACAAATAATCCAAATAAACACATGACTTGGAGAATATTCATTAAATGGATATTATAAAAAATACTATGTCACACAGCCTAGTAATATAAAGAAGAATTAGACCCAATGCTAGCCCTACAGGAGACTTGTCTGAGAGGAAACAAGAAAAAACAGGAGATAAGACAAGGAATAGAACAGAGACAAGAAAAGAAATATAAATCTTTTTATTTCTGACAATGGGGTAGACCAGATAACTTTAAAAAGTCTCCCTCAACAAAACTCAGGAGAAAAAAAAACTCATTAAAATATACCAAGTGAGTGTTCCTTTAAACATGCAGCTAAGTGTTTATGAAAATCAGTAGATTCAGCAATTGACTTGAAACGTGATTACCCAGTGGTACGTGTGCGTGCGTGTGTTCTTATGTGGGTATGTACAGGCATCCATCTTGTTAAGGGGCCTTACAGGTCAGCAGAAGCCAAAGAAAGAGGCCTCAAACCAAGTTAAGGAATTCAGCCTTCATCCTGTAGTCATGGAGACATACAGCAGGGATATAAAGGAGGGAAACAGTAGGATTAGATTTGCATTTTCCAAGTTATTCTGGTAGCAGCATGGTGGGTTTAAGATGCCCAAACATGAGGCAGATGAGATGTTGGAAAATGATCAATAATAGTTAATCAGGTTGGTATGCAGCCCAGCAGCAGAAGCATGTGTTTTACATGTTCGAAGCCCAAAGCAAACAAACAAAAACCAAAAACCAAAAATAAAACATTTGAGGCCTGCAGTACTGAGAGCTTGGATGGCATCGCTCCGCTTCCACCATTACTCCAGCTCGACCTAGCCATGGCTATAGTTCTTTTCAGTAAGGAAACCAAGGCTCAGAGAGGCTAAATAGTTGGCTATTGGCTAGGTAAGACACTGAGAGTCTGCTGGTTGACTTGAGAACTGAAAAAAGGGGTCACGTCTTAGATGGTCAAACTTACAGGGCCAGCTGAACAGTTAGCTCCAGGAATGGCAGAAAGGGGAGAGTAATGTCTGCTTGTGTCATACAACCTAAATAACATGATTTAAAAAAAAGATATTGGAGTTCCTTAATCTAAATGTAGACTTACTGCATGGTACTGAGTTCCACTCCTAGGAATAAATGCAAAAGAATTAACAACATTTCAAATACTTATTTGTACACAAATCTTCATAGCAGCTCCATTAACAACAGCCAACATGCAGAAAGCATCCAAAAAATCTATCAACAAATGAACTGGAGAATCAAAAATGCAATATATTCATACAGAGGAATATCACTGAAAAATAAAAAAAAAAGAATAAAACACTGATACAGTATACAACGTGGATGAATTGTGAAAAATAACGCTAAGTGAAAGATGCCAGGCTCCAAAGGCCACATATCACATGGATCCATTTATACGAAACATCCCAAACAGGCAAATACTCAAAGACAGAGTCAGATTAGTGTTTGCCAGGGGCAAGGTAAAAAAGAATTAGGCGAGATGGTTTAATGGACTTTCTTTTGTACATGTTCAGTGTGTGTGTGTGTGTGTGTGCGTGCGCGCACGCGCTACAGTGTGCTTGTGAAAGCCAGAGAACAACTGTGAAGCTAGTTCTCTCTTCCACCCTTACCTGGGTGCCAGTGGTGGAGCTCAGATAACTAGGCTTCTGTGGCAATGCTTTTATTAATCACCGAGCCATCTTGCCAGCTCCCCTAATGGGCTTCCTGTTGAGGTAATGAAAATATCTTGGATTTAGATTAGTGGTCACAGCTATGATTATGAATGTGTTTGTCCCTGAATTGTCTGATTTAAAGTGGCTACACTGGCATTTTATGTTACATGTGTTTTTCCACAAGTTTTTAACAATGTTTTTCTAAAAACTGTGGTTGATATATTGTGCAACCTAATAAATTTATCTGGGGGTCAGAGTACAGAACAGCCACTATATTAAACATAGAGGTTAGGCAGTGGTAGCACATGCCTTTAATCCTAGCATTCTGGAGGCAGAGATCCATCTGGATCTCTGTGAGTTCAAAGCTACACTGGAAACAGCCAGGCAAGGTGACACACACCTTTAATCACAGCACTTGAGATTGCTTGGGAAAGTCACACGCCTTTAATCCCAGGAAGTGATGGCAGGAAGCAGAAAGGTATATAAGGCATGAGGACCAGGAACTAGAAGCCTTTTAAGCTTTTAGGCTTTTAGCAGCAGTACAGCTGAGATCCATTTGGATAAGGACTCAGAGGCTTCCAGTTTGAGGAAACAGGATCAGCTGAGAAATTGGCAAGGTGAGGTTGGCTGTGGCTTGTTCTGTCTCTCTAATCTTTCAGTGTTCACCCCAATATCTGGCTCTGGGTTTGTTTTTATTAATAAGACCTTTTAAGATTCGTGCTACAAAAACCTTTATTGATTTATTTTTATTTCTATATGTGCATTGGTGTTTTGTCTGCATGTGTATCTATGTGATAGTGTCAACTTCCTGAAACTGGAGTTACAGACAGTTGTGAGCTGCCATGTGGGTACTAGGAATTGAACCCAGGTCCTCTGGAAGAGCAGCCAGTGTTCTTAACTGCTGAGTCATCTCTCCAGCCTTTTCCACAAGTCTTTAAGATGGGATATTGGCCTATTGACAGAAGAGTCTCATAATGATACTTAGAGGGTCGAACCTCCTCTATCATTAAAAAGCACCAATTCTATCTTTCATAAAATCTTTCTATAATAAAGGGAGTATTAGACTTAATAAATCACTACTATGACGATTATCTATCTACTACAAAAAAGCATTCATGTTCTTGAAAAAGGGCAATGTGAGACAAGAGCAAGAGGAAAGAGTCACAGCTAGTCCCACCTTTACAGGGGCTAAAAGTCAAGGGGAGTAAACAGGACACAAAGGAAGCCCAACAATGTAATAGTATAAGATAAAAATTTAGGATACATGCAATCAATGTACGCTGTGAATTCAGAAAAGAGCAGTCAGGGCAGAGCCCTTGAAATACATGAAACAAAAGCAAAGCAATCTGTGCAGTAGTTAGTGTGTGTTAGGAGTTATGTTACACTCAGTTCTACCACCAAGACAATCTATGCAGTAGTTAGTGTGTGTTAGGAGTCATGTTACACTCAGCTCTACCACCAAGACAACCTGTGCAGTAGTTAGTGTGTGTTAGGAGTCATGTTACACTCAGCTCTATCTACCACCTTCTTTCTACCTGCAGGACCCTCTGTAACTTACTTTCCTTCCATTTCTTCATCTTAAAATTAAGAATTACACAATTTATCCCAGAGTTGTTGAGAAGATTGCATTAACAAACCTTCAAATGAGTCACGGTGGCATGTGCCAGTGATCCTGGTACTCAGGAGGCTGAGACTTGAGGCTAGCCTGGAATTCCATCCTTGACATATAAAATGTTTAGATAAGCGTATGGGATGTAAAGCCAGCATACTTAGGATAAGCTTGTTCTAGTTGGGGTTATTATTGCTGTGATGAAACACCATGATCAAAAAGCAACTTTGGGAAGAAGGAGTTTCTTTCGCTTAGACTTTCAGGTAATAGTCCATCACTGAGGGAAGTCATGGCAGGAACTTAAACAGGGCAGGAACCTGGAGGCAGGAGCTGATGCAGAGGCCATGGAGGAGTGCTGCTTACCGGCTTGTTCTTCATGGCTTGCTCAGCCTGCTTCCTTATAGAACCCAGGACCACCAGCTCAGGGGTGGCACCACCCACAATGGGCTGGGCCCTCCCCCATCAATTGCTAATTAAGAAAATGTCCCACAGGCTTGCCCACAGCCTGGTTTTGTGGAGGCATTTCCTCAGTTGAGGTTCCCTCTTCTCTGATGACTCTAACTTGTATCGAGTTGATAGAAAATAGACCACACAAAGCTATCATCAATACTGTCACAGACCCGGAACAAAGACTAAATGATATTTAGAAATAAAATGCTAGTGTTCTGGGACAGAAACTTCTAATTTTTGTGTGTGTCTAAATATACAACTGAAATTAAAAGCCCAATATTTACACTAAAATGGGCAACTTGAGACTGCTCCATACATCCAGCTTGGGGACAAACGCCAAGAGTAATGTAGCTATGGAAACATTTGAAAATGGAGACACACCACAAATCAAAGAACTCAATGCCTGACAACGGAGATCCATTTAGAGCAACTATTAATAATTGTTATATTTAATTTGTAAACATGATTTTTCTCTCTCGGTGAGATATTTAGGAAATCCTTAAGTGTTTTTCCTCAGGAGAAGAAAATGATAAATCTAATTAAACCATTGCACTTGGCTGGTGCATTTAATCATTCATGAAATAAACAGTATAAAATAAGGCTTATTTGGCACTTGGCATATGTTCATAATATTTATTTCAAACATATACACAGATAAATGTATATGAGTATATACATACATGAATTTATATGGCCAGTTTTTTCAGCCAAGATTATAAATTCCTCAAAAGCAAAAAATATCAATAATCTGTAAGACTCCTTATCACCAGTGCCCAGTGCAGAGTGCTTATGATATTATCTTTAATGAAATCTTTCCTGATTTAGCTCTTGTCTCCTAAGCAGGGGAGACTCTGGAGGAAGATAAATTGCAGACCATTAATGTGAACAAGATTTTGTGATTGAAAAAAAAAAAAAGGAAATCAGTGACAAAAGAGTTCAACACTGCCAAGTTCTGGAAGAGGTACCCAAGTAATACTGTCACAAATATGGTGGCTATTTCATTAAATGTTCACTTTTCACAAAGTTTTTAAAAAAGATTTACTTGTTTTATACGTATGAGTTCATGCGCACCGTCTGTGTTTTTAAAAAGATGTATTTCTTTTATTTGTATGTATACGTATGTGCCTACTTGAGTTCATGTGCACCCTCTGTCACTGTCGGATCCCCTGGAACTGGAGTTACAGGCAGCTGTGAACCGCCATGTAGGTGCTGGGAACCAAACCTGGGTTCTCTCTGAGAGTAGCCAGTGTGCTCTTAACCTCCAAGCCATCTCTGTAGCCCCAAAATCTTTTTTTTTTAATGATACTGTAGACCAGTGCTAAATGTAGAAATAATTTAATAAAGGAATTTAGGGTAAAGCTGAGGCTCCTGCATGTGTATGTTCATGTGCGTGCATGTGTGTGTCTCTGAATGTGTGCAGGGGCCAGGGAACCATGTTAGATATTGTCCTCAGGCACTGTTCACCTTGACTTTGGGGTGTCTCTTGTTGGTCTAGAGCTCACCTCATAGGCTGGCCTGGCCACAGCTTCGCCTGTCTCTCCCTCCCCAGCGCGGGTATTACAGCATTTGCCGCCATGGGCAGTTTTCTTCCTTTTCCTTTTTAACATGGTTTTTGCAGGTCAGACTCAGATCCCCATGCTTGCAAGGCAAGCACTTTACCAACTGAGTGAGACGCCTGGCCCCTTGATTTCTATTTTAAGGCTTACGCAGGAGAAATGTTTTCCAAAAACTCTTAGTTAACTCACACCCTAATATTATCTCTGCTCATACTGAACGTCCATTTTACTTTGTGTTATAGTAATTATGTTTTTGTTCTATTCTCCATCGTGATCTCTCTCTCTCTCTCTCTCTTTTTTAGGAACTGGCACTGAAACTTACATAAATTAGGTAAGGAGAACATGATTATAGCTCGTTTCCAGCTATCTACACACTTTATAAACTCTCCCTCCTTTGGGCCAAAAAAAAAAAAAAAAAACAAACAAAAAAAAACAAAAAACCCTTGATCTCATTAGATATAGAAAGGAAGGACATGGACAAACAAGAAAGGTGACTGATGAGTTCCCTGTCTGCAGAGGCCGACGTAGAACTTCAACATGACCAGGGATTAGTCAGGTGACAATGAGTTAGGACAACTGCATCTCTAGCTTATAGAAACACACAGAAGAGACACAGTATTTTATAAGACACTGAAACTATGTTAATATAATATCTTTATGGAGAAATACCACCTAGGCAATGAAAATCACAAAAATATTAGCAATGCTTATTATAGTCGTCGCATTTTTGGGGTAAGTGATCGTCTTACAAGGGTCCTTCTCAATAACTCACCTCCACATCACATCTCATTTTCTCCAGATGCACACAGAACCTTCTAGGTAACCTTGTGCTTTCCATAAGCCCAGTGTGCACACCGACTCAGCCAGACCCGTCGCCTTGCCTCCGCTAAGAGTCTGGAATTGAAACTGTGGCATCTGCCAAGGGAGTGAATTCATGAGCTACCCAGGTAGTGCCGGGTTGTCGCTCTATAACAAACAGTGGGACAGAGGAGCCTGGTCTGTCTGTACCTCCTAGAAAAGAAGCAGATGCACAAACAAAAGCAAAGGGAGGTGCTCATGTTGCCTAGTTCCTGTCTGAGGCCCAGCTGCTCTCTTGTTCTTGGGTCTGGCAACATTTCTATCATTATAACGAGCCCTCCTGCTGTGGCTAATCTTGAGTGTCAACTAGATGCGATTTGGGAGCACCATGGAAACATCTCTGGGCCTGTCCATGAGGGACAATCTGGATTAGATTAATTGAGGTGGGAAGACTAAATGTGCCTAAATGTGGGCAGCACCGTTGCACGGACTGGACTAAAGGAAAAGAAGAAAAGGAGCTAGCTGATCATAAGCATGCATTGCTCTCAGCTTCTTGATTGTTTCTGTACATAGTTTGGAACTTGCTCTATAGAGCAGGCTGACCTCAAACTTAGAGATCCCCTGTCTCTGCCTCTTCCTCCTGAGTGCTGGGATTAAAGTGGGTGCAACCACTGCCCAGTTTAGACCTCATATATTTAAAAGCTATATGTCTATAATGTAAATCTGAGGCCTGTGCTTCCTGTTCATTTTGTAGCCCATATTTACTCTGTGAATTTCTAATAATGTACATCAGCGTTCTGAAAGGCACATGGGAAGATAGAGGCAGTGAGTTCAGAGAACTTGTTCATCTCAGACTCAGGTCATCCAACTAATTCCAAGTGTATTGATAAACAGTCCCAGGAAAATGCACTAGGGGGTCCATTCAAATGGCCTCCTTGGAGAGCATCAGTGGATATATCCATAAAATATACTACCATGATGCAGTACTTTACTTGTATTACTCATGAGACCTCCAAGGAGCTAACTAACAAAATAATTATACTAACTGTAGAGCATTCCCCCAAATTACCCAGTACAAGACTCACCTGCAGCACTTGGAAATATACTCAAGTTAAGAGCTCACCTAATGAATCAGAATCTAAGAAACAAGCCTTGGGGACTCTGTATGTGTGACAAGCATCCCCAGGAGATTCAGTTCCTATTTAACAAGTCTTAAGAATGACCTTGAGTTTCACACCCAGAGAGCACATGCTGTTGATGGGCTTTTGTTCACTGCACCTCTTCTCTCTGGTTTGTGTTTTATGACTTCCACTAAACTACCTGGTTCCTCTTCAGACATACACATGAAGCCAGGTTCCCTAGCTTTTCCGGTTTAGCTCTCTTGTTCCTTCCTATAGCCTCCAAGTAGAAGCTCAATGATAAAACATATACATTTCTATTTCTCCCGATTCTTGCCCTAGCCCTTCCAACTGCTGAATGTACTCAAAGGCATCCCTGATGGAATTGCCTGACCTTGATGGCCTGTCTCAGTACAGAACAGTCTTTTTAGAAAGCCTGGCCTAGACAGCTTCAAGAAGTACCAGAGTAAATTATGCACATGTTTGTTTGTTTTATTTACTGAGAAAGCATCTCTCCATGCAGCCCTGGCTGTCCTGAAACAGGCTATGCAGACCAGGCTAGCCTTGAACTCACAGAAATCCTCCAGCCTCTGGCTCCTGAGTGCTGGGGTTGAAGGTGTGTGCCACCATGCCTTGCCCATGACTCTAACTCAGGCCAACTGAGTTGATAACAAATGAAGTACTTTTGCTGTTTAAACACTTTAAAGCAATTGAAGTGGTATATAATACTATCTATTTCACAATCTGACACAAACTCCCCAGAACATTGCTAAGGGCTAGATCTAGTAGTGTGGATCTTTGAAATATATCCTGGAGAAAGGAATTTACAAGGGGGCAGTCATTGGCCAGCCCATTCCATAAACCATAGATGTGTTGCTAAGGTGAATGCATAGACAGGCTCCCCTGTGTATTCCAGCTCTCACACTCCCTGGGAAACACCAGAAGTAAGCACAGGGGTAGGAGAAGGAAGGAAGATGACCACTGGCCCTCGACGTACCAGTGATGTAAGGATACAAAATTATAACACTAGTATTTTAACTCATAGGACATATAGAATGTGTGTTTCTCTCAGGGTCAAAGGAGTCTGATAGAAACCCCTTTGCTTCCTGAAATAAACAAACCAATGCATCTGATAGTTACAACCCACCAGAGCTGAAGGGCGAGAATAAAGAACTAAGGGTGAGAAGAACAACTGCCTCCAGCTGGTAGGAACTGTAATTAGCAGCAAACAAACACATCGAAAGGCCTTCGGCAGGGTTTTACTTTTGCTGTATAACTGTGCTCTTGGGAGACTTTGAGAGAACAGTTTGGTCCGTAAGACTTACCCAGAATCTGGAGTGTCCGGGTCAGGCAGGTAATAAGCATAATACCTATCAGTCTGGTGCCTGTGCTAGCAAGCCTCGGAGTAGGCAGAAGACACCACCAAAAGAGATACAGGGAGGCTTGAAAGAAAGCAGCATCCCAGAGGGGGGCTGTGCCTTCAATACTATACCCAGAGATAATACATAATGATGTATACACACAACACACACACGGAAACCATCTATCTGTGCCCTAGAAATTCAGACTAGTAACTTGACTAATGTGTGCAAACTCCTTCTGTGGGCAGAAGGACTGCTACTGTGTCCAGATGGGTCCATGGAAAAATTATGTTTACCCAACTTCAGAGAAGCCATGCCAAAATATTCCTCCCAAACAAATGATTTCACTTGTCCTTGTTTTCCACCAACACACCAGCCTGACAAACTGTTTTTTACATGAATCTGACTTTTCAGAAATTGGTGTGCAATCCTGGCAAACTCAGCACATCCTTGTGCGCCAAGAGCTACAAGAAGACCTTCGGGTGACACGTGACCTGTATCCTAATGTAAAATGTCATCTTCTAAAAGTACAGGAGAGAGGACCAGGGCAGCCGCAGACCTAGCCTGACCTTGTGGTGTGTGCATCAGCAGGAGCCAGATTCTTAAAGCAGCCAGAAAAGAAATGCCATACTCCCCAAAGTTCATTGTGACAAAACAAAACAAGAATCAGTGCTTCCAAGGCCCACTTAATGCTGCATTAAATAGGAGGGAGGCTTGATTATCCTTTTTACCCATAGCATTGGACAGCTATGAACACTCACCACAAGGTACAGTGTCCTCACAGGAGTCATCTGACACTTTAGATGCCTCCCAGAGACCATGTCCCAGCTGAGACCAGAAGACGCTACACTCCACCATCGGTTTCTACATCCATTTACTTCTTTCAAGCCTCATGTGTTAGAATAGTTAGATACTTCACTGGGCAGGGCGGGGCATGCCCGTTGTCTCAGCTACTTGGGAAACTGAGGATCACTTGAGCCCAGGAGTGACCAGCCTGAGAAGCATAACAAAACTCTACCTAAAAATTAATAGAGCTGTGCATATTAGGCATAATTGGAGCCGCATTTTTCTAGCACCTACAAAGTTTTTCTGGAGTCAAGTATTTACTACGTGCAGTAAGATGCTTGCCTTGCAAATGCAGAGCACTGAAGTATTCATCAGGATGGCAGCACTGCAAGACTACGGCCACACTGTCCTCCAGCTCCCAGGGTAAGGAAAGCACCGCCAGAAACCATTTATCCAGAGACTGATGGTTGCTGCATGAAAGCCAGTCACCCCTACACGTCAACACCTCTTCACACCAGCATGTCATGATTCTGGCAAATGCACAGCCATTTTAATGATGTTGAGAGGGTTGGCAATGCAACTCAGAGGTTGCATTGAACGTGCAAGGCTCTGGGTCTGCACTGAAAACACAAACAAGCAAAGAGAAACAAAGGGAAATTAATGTGCTTACGACCAGTAAAATGCACAGCAACAACTCCTAAGCCAGGCATGCTCAACATTTAACATGCATACAAACACCTTGGGGTCTCATTAAAACACAAACTTGGATTCAGTAGTTCTTGGTTAGGGCCTGAGACTTCAAGACCCTAATAAGCTCCCAGATGATGCTGATGTTTGTGGACTCCATTTTCATAGAGAGACTACCTACCATGACCTCTCCTGGGAGTTCAAAGTACTCTTTCTGTCATATAAAATTCCCATCCCATCATAAGAGGAAAGCAGACATTGTTAAAGGAAACATACTGAAATACAAGGAGATTGATTGCCCTCTTCCCTTCTGGAGAATGGGAGGAAAATGCAAATGTGGGAATCTTGGTCCCAATTTTAACTTGCACCATTGTTCTGTTCTCCTTTCCTCAAAACTGGTTTGGCATCCTGACTCCCTCGAGGGAGACAGAGTCTTCTTGTTGCCAAGATCCAGCAGTATCCAAGGTACAAAAGCATTATCTTTTATCGTTTGATAGGACTACCTTCCAGAAGCCAGCCTAAGGAGAGTTTCAGGCTTCCTGCAGAGGCGGCTGCAAGGTTGTCTCTGGGATTAAAAACATATCTAAATAATACTGGATTCAAGGGTTCCATAACATCTTAAAAAATAATCTTGTCTGAGTTTAACTAAACTATTATTTTTTTTTCTGCCTTTTCTCCCTGACTTAGAGCATTGAAGTAACATCCTGAAGAACATGCTGAACTTCCAAGCCGACCCACAGCAGGAGCAGTGTCACAGCATATTCAAAAGGGTTTCCTATTGAAAGGTAGAGAACAGCAGGGAACTGTTTAAACTGTATTCACTAGAGCTGAAGCCTACTCATCCAGATCATATCCGGTAATGCCTGGATCATAATATTGCATCCAAATCACCTACACTGTCACCTAGCAGCAAATGGAATCCGTATGGTAGAAGTAATTAGGGCACATCAAGCCACCCACAGATGCACTGCAGTCACCGGTAAGAAGCGCCATGTTTGATGACTACAATATACTTCCTCCTAGAACATTTTTATGACTGTGAGGCTCACAAGTTGGTCAGAACTAAAATCAATTCCACATTATTAGAATCAGTGACATCACACTGGATCCAAACTCTTTAAATTTTATCTTTCTCTCCTCTCCCTGGGTACTAGGGATTGAACCTCAGGCTTCGAACACACAAAAAAACATGGCTCTACTACTGAGCTGCACCTCCAGTCCCATAAAGTTGTCATGTGACAACAGAAAGCCACAACCATCCATGAGACAGTGGTACCTCCTCTCCAGAGCTAAACAGGACCCACCAACAGCCTGATTTCTGAGCCTCAGAGTCTTCTTCTCCACCCCCAGAAGAAGCTGCTGTATGGAAAGACTCCACTTTCTCTGCACGCTTTTTTAAACACTGGATTAAACGGCCTGGCCAAGAGAACTCGCTCCTATGGCTAGAAACACCCCCGAGTCCAGATTTGCAGTGCCAAGGGGAAGAGGCCAACAAGCATGCCAGCAGCTACTCACGTGATTCTGTAGGGTGCTCCCCTCTAGGGGAGCAAGAAGAAAGCTGTGGAGGGTGTAGGAAATCCAACGCAAACCAGCTAAAAGTATTCCAAGGCACTGTTTTCCCCCAAAGGACATACTGGAGTACCTTAAACAATGTAAGAAAATTAATATTCTAACCTCATTAGCTAACCTACTTACTGTGTATTTCTTCTCACTGATTCCCTGGAGTGTCTTCGGGTTCCAGGTCTCTCAGATGACTTGAAATCTTTCTGAAGATGGAATTAGATTGGTGGTGAGAACTGTGAGCCTGCCTCCTCTCAACTGTCACTGTAAAGGGTGCAAAGAAAACTTTGTCCCCAGGGTATCCATGAACAAACATAGGGTGGCAAGATGCCGCTGTGACCCCAGGAGGAGATGCATCCCATCACAGGCAACTTATACTATTTGCAAATGGCAATAGGTTCCTTAATTTTTTTAGGGATGTAAGGTGTAACTAAAGGAAGGGCAGCTACAGCTTTGCTTCCTTTAAGAATGAAGCCACAACCAGATGCACTGGAAACACTTGGGTGATTTTTTAAAAAATGGAGATCTTGAGTCCTATATCAGGAGAATCTACATTATGGACTTAGAGGAGGGGTTCAGAAACCTACTTCAAACCATCAATCACCCTTAGTGATTCTGAACTCTCTAAAGTCTAGAAGCACGTGCTTAAGGAAATGTGTGACTGAAAACCTTGGAGCGCTGACAGTGAGTCATATCTGCCCGGCGTGTTGGCACACTCCTTTAGTCCCAGCACTTGGGAAGCAGAGGCAGGCGGATCTCTATGAGTTCTAGGCCAGCCTGGACTACAGAGTGAGATTCAGGCCAGCCAGGGCTACAAAGAGAAACCCTGTCTCGAAACACAGAAAGAAGAAAGAGTCATAACTGATTTTTGTGATGATCACCTCATCACATTCAAAGACACCACTATGGATTCTTTGCAGTGACTGAATCGCCTGGACAGCTTCACCTCCTTGGACCACAAAGTCTGACCACAAACAAGATGCAACTGGTCATGACTGGCCTGTGGAGCATTTTGAGAACACTCCAGTTAGAGGGAGGGAAGACAGTACACTTGGCTGTGAGAACAAAGATGCTAAGGGAAGACGTGAGCCTGGATGCAGTAGTGTGAGCAACTAGAGTCAAATCCTGTATCAGCAGAGTTCAAATCCAAGGGAATGAGGGTGCCGAGAAGGAAGGAGTTGTCATGAATGTTATCACAGAAAGGGGAGGGGGGGGGAGGCAGAAACAAACAAACAAACAGACCAGAATGACTGCAGGTTCTGGCATGAAGGAGGTCTTCAATCTTTAAGAATATACTTCAGATCACACACCTATCAAGTTATGGAAATGAAATTTGAGGAAATAAAAGAACCTGGCAGAAATAAGGTAAGAGAAATGAAGACATTCTTTTCTCATAAACAGACTATTTTTAACAAGAAAATAAGAAAAAGAATTAACCTAACTTGGAATGTAGTGTGCTTGTTTCCCTGTAGCTAGGAGTCCTTTCAAAGCTCCCAAGAAGATGTCCATTCTGGCCTGTACAACAGGGACGTAACTTAGAAGGTTTCCCAGTCCATCTACCATCTACCCCACTAACCAACGATGGCCAACATTTTACCTGAAGTTCGACTGACTCCCTTGGTGGTTGTGGGGGGCAGAGTCCCTTAAACAAGCAGCAGAACGAAGGAACAGGCTGTACTCCCCAGTGTCCCCTATGGTGCCTGAGTCATCAGAAAAGTCAGGCCTTACTTTTTACTCTGAGTCTTGAAGGCCTGACAAGAGCGAATAAGGAAGTAGATTAAAAGCAGGCCTCTGCACAAGGAAACGGTCTCGCCTACACTCGAGAAACGGTCTTACTAGGCACGCCAGCCGTTAATGCAGGGAAAGGAGCACTTCAGCTGCGGAAGTTGGGAGATTTCCTTCCTGGAGGAAGACAGACAGCTGAGACAAGCATGCCAATGAGGAAGAATGACCCCTGCCTATCTGACGCACTGCATGTGCTGTCCTCAGGCCATGTGAGTCTGTGAGAACAGCCTTGGGGGCTGGCCAGCCAGGGTCTCTCTGGACTCATCAGCCATCACAGGGCTGAACTCCAAGACCTTGTCAGGTCCGTACAGAAGGAGCTCTGCCCAAGTCCAAAATTCTCCAGAAAGGGAGAGGAGTCACATAGCAACAAGAATGGCAGAAGACGCCGGACATTCTTGTCTCCTGACGAAGACATTCATTGCACTCAAATCACAACACAGTTTTTCACGGAATGCTTTCATTTAGATATACATTATAGAATACATTCTTGGCTTTTTGCCTTCCCTCACAACATTCATTTCCAAGCCTTCGATATTCAGGTTACTACTGCCTCTGGTGATACAACCAGGTCAAACGGCTCTAGGGATGTTTAAGTCACAAGCCATACAATTTACCCATTTAAAGAGTGCTGCAGTTTTTAATGTATATATGTATGCATATATGTGTACCTATGTGTATAATATATATTAAACTCTGCCACAATTCATTTCAGAACTTTTCACTGCCCCTAGATGAATTCCCCCACTCATTAGATGTCCTTCTCCACCTCCCACCTGCCTTCAGCTCTAGACAACTGTTAACATACTGTCGCCATGGTTTTGCTTATCTAGACATTTCATATAAACAGAATGACACATCTTGTTGTTTGTGCTGATTCGTTTTCTTTAACACAAGGCTTAAAGCTCATCTGTGTTACCACATCTATTTCTTCTCATTAATGAATAATACTCTACTTTATGGATTTATCGCCATTTTATTTACTTATTTCTCAACAGACACTTGTTTCCACTTTGGAGTGATTATAAATAATATTATCAATAATGCTGATAAGCATTCACACATAGTAGTGAAGATCCTATCAAAATCATTCCAAAAGTCTAGAAAGCAAAATTTCTGAAAGCTACTGAGCCCGTTGTAAGGAGCTGTCAGTCTGATTTCAGTGGCCGTCAAAGCGTGCAGATTTGCTAACATCCTGTGTCACTCACGACTGAATAGAGCCGTGAAGCTCAGGATTTGTCTTTCTCCTCGTCATCTCCTGCCATTCTTCCTTTCTTCTCTATATGCTTTTAGTTCTAGTCATTTTCAACTTAGCCTTTCAAACTATGAAAACATTTTTTTACATCATTAGCTTTAACAAGAGAACCCATAATCATCACCACCCATTAGAACTAAATGGATGGTGAGCATTTACCATGCCCTTGCTATTAAGCTTAGTATTATGGTTTGGAAAAAAAAAAAAACTGTTACATTCAGTTTCATAAAAAAAAAAAAAAAGTTAACTGTCTTCCTAAGGAGATTGCGAACTTGCAAAAATGTTTCTCAATCCAAAGTAACAAACTATGTAAAATGTTTGTCTCTTTCCTCTATATATTTCATGATATCACAGAGCACGTTAGGAGCCTAAGAGAAGGTGATATTTATATGCACACATTGAAAGAAATTAATCTTTTGACTGTAAAGCAAAAATACAACTCCACATATTGACTTTAAAAACGTGGAGAATGTAGTGAGGTCAGTGGTAAGAAGTAGACAGAAAGGGAAAGTCCTGTTGCAAAATAAAACACACTTATTTTCCACATAGTCACTGCAGAAATCTTTGCATTTCTACCTATAACCAAGGAAAGGGCTTTGACCTAATTTACACATGTGCCTCGTGACCTGAGCTAGAGGCTCTCAGGAGGGTTCTCACAGAAGTCTATTTAGAGCTCATTTGCTAACTGTCCATCAACAAATGCTAACACAATAGGTCTACTGGCAGGTGGAGCAGAGACCCACTCATGCCGGACTTACATAAAGCATGGCACCAAAGGATCTTACGGTTATGTGACTTCCCGAAAATGCACAGCTCTACTGAGACATAGCTAACAGTCAAAATTCTGACTCTTTAAAAT